>JANHGN010009043.1:0-13340 GCA_024605025.1 Megaceryle maxima
CTATATTTAGGAGTCTGTCATTTTTTTTTTTTTTTTTTTTTTAATCTATACATGTATAATTCCATGCAAGTACATTTCTTTCTTAAGCTCAAGAGCTTAATGAAAAGGAAAAGCTTATGGTCATATGACATAGGTCATGTCTTATCAATGGATAAGGTAGCTTGCTTACACAAATCAGATACCCTAAATGCTATATGCTTTTTTTTTCATTAGTAGTGTCATGTTCTGAAAAATTATGCTATTTTGGAGAAGATAGATTAATGGATTCCATTAAAAAACAAAAATGTTCTAGGTAAAATTTTCTTACTACTCCAGCTTGTTGCAATACAGTGAGATTTTTGTAAGGCAAGCTCAGATAATGCTATTTTAATCCAGCTGGAATGGTCTTGAATTGATAGTATTTTTTATAATCCCACCTAAGGCTTTTCCCTAAGGATATCTGTGGGTGTGGTGGTGTTTTATTTTGTGGGTGTGGGTTGTGAGTTTTTTTGTGTGTTTTTGGTTGGTTGGGAGTTGGTTTTTTAAAATGTATTTTAAAATTTATTTATTTTTTCTCCTTGTTTTTTGTTTGTTGGTTTGTTGGGGTTTTTTTATTTTTTTTTTGAGAGCTCAGCTTGTCTCAAAAGCTTTCAATGGCTCTTCATCTGGATCAGTAAAATCACTTGCTGAATAGCTCTTACATGGTAAACTCATTGCTTGGTTCATTTTAAATTTTGTAAAAGAAAATGTTTCAAGCAATTAAAGTGTTTGGCTTGAAGACAGACATTTAGACAGCACTTTTGATCAGTATATTTTGTGAACATTTGGGCCTCAATGGATAGCAATTGTCAACTTTATTACCTGCCTTTTGTAGCTAAGAAGTTACCTTAGATTTTTTAATTCCTTCAGTCAGTGAATTTAGAGGGAGTACATATGTAACTTCCAGTTCCACTTGAGGGATGGAGGTCAATATAATACCTAGAAATTGCTATGCTGTAGGATTTTCTGAAAAGGTCTAATTTTGTGTCTTTGTTCTGTGTGCTTTAAGCCAGTGAGTGGTGTCTTGTGTAAACCTGTACTTTTACATTTATTCCCATGGTGTTATGAGTACACTGAATATAAACCGATTTTTTTTCTCAGTGTTTTTGGTACAGAAATATATTCAACCTTTTTGGATCCCTGTTAGTGGTGTTTGCATTATAGTAACCAAATTCAAGTCATTCATAGATGAAATGTTCACATCCTGTTGCTTATGGCTGGAATAAATGCTTTATGTTTATTTGTGCATATTTAGATTTCTTGCAAATAAGTTTTCATGGTGATATAAAATATTGAATATATGTGCAGTATACAAGTCCTTTTATTTGTACAGTAAACCTTTTTTTCCAGATCTTTTCTGAAAGCAAAGTAATAGCTTATACTAACTGCATTATACAGAAACCTGTTACATAAACAGGGTTTGTAACAGCTCACAGTAGTGAAGTATTTATGTAGACTAAGTTTTCAAAACCTTTTGTATTTCCAACTCTACAATATCATAAAGTTTGAGTATAGAAAATGTAAATAATGCATAAAAGGGGCAAATACCTCCTGTGGGATGCTTTAATTTTGTCCATCTGATTTCCATTCCAAAGTGAATAGCTATGTTCTTTATTCATTAATAATCAAAGAACTTCCCAAGTGGGCATTAAAAAACCCCAAATAGCTACATGAAGAAAAATGTTTTCCCATTAACAATGCAGTTCTATCTACTGCTCGTACATAGAGGTACATTGAGGAAAAAGTAAGCTTGCCATAGTGATGCCTTCATGCAATTACAAGCTCTGGGACATGCTCCTTTAGTATCATCGATAAAACTCAGTGTTGTCTGGATTTCCATATGTGATCTATCCTGTGGATTTTTTTTTTAATTTATTTTTTTTTCCCCTCCCATTAACCTATTTGCTGTTTACCTTCTAATAGATTCTTTAAGTCTAGAAAAAAAAATCTATAGAGTAGGTGTAGCATGTAAGTGATACTAGGACTGCTGTATGGTATAGGTACATAACATTCCTAATAAAACTGAAGGAATGAGTAATTATGTTAAAGGAACTTCTGCATGCTTTTTTTATTCCATGTAAGAAAGAAGATACTTAAAAATTTAGTCTCTGTCTGGAAAGTTGTTGAAAATATGCCAATGGCTGCATACCAAGTCTGTCTCCAATCTGAATTAATTTTACAATTTACCAGTGTTTTCATTAAAATTTTGCTGTTCAGTTTGAAAGTGAGAGTAGGTCCCTTGCTATTTGTGCTTGACTGCTATATACTACAGATGAAACAAGTGCATCCCCACGTGTTTTAGTGGGGTTTGCATTTGTGATGAGGTAAGAGTAAATTAATAGGAAGCATTGAGGTTGCATTTTTGTTTGTATGCAAAAAAGGAGGTGAAAATCCTCCCCATCTGACTCTGAAAACTATTAAATGCATGATTGTAATCTTATTTAATGCATGATTGGATCAGTTGCAAGTAATGATGTAGCTTTGAACAAAGTGTCACATATTACTCAGTTTAAGAACAAAGAAAAATAATTTTAAAAACTCCAACTAATCAAAAGAAAACAAACACGAACCCAACAGAAAAAAACCAAACCAAGTAGACTCAGCACACCGACTTTGCTTATCAGATCCATTTTAATTCACTTTGTAATTGCTCCTGTTAGTGAACATGGGCATCAAGTTAGTGTTTCCTGCTTTGTTGGTCACTGTAATGGTCTTAGTACATCATTGTGAACTCAAAACAAATCTGGAATCTCTGTTTGATCTGGAATCTCTTTATTTGTGAAGGGCAGATATCTCTCTGACTTGAACAGAATTAAGCTGGACTTGACCAAGGATAAGACAAGATTAATTTGGCAGCAGTTTTCTACAGTGAGCTCAGTGAGAAGCATTTCTTCCTTCTCAGAAGAGCTCAGTGCTATGGATGCTGAGCTTCAGAAGTGTCAGTCTCAGTGAAAGAGAAGATTAAATTCTGAGATTCAGAGCTGAAGAAGGGTGGTTTGTTGCTTCTAACTGCCTCCTTGAATGTAAAACCTGCTGTGTGAGTTCATATGTCTCCTCTGCTGGGACACTATTTTCTCAATCTTGGAAATACCCGGTAGCTGGAGGTTTCAAAACAGGGAATAAATGCTAATGTTTGAATTGCAGTTATCTTCCATTAGGCTTGTCTCATGTCTTTTCTCACCTTCTGTGAAGGATGTTAAAAGATACTAAATTTTAGTATCTATGTTTATTTCTGGCTGTGAGGCTTGTCCTTGAGCTCTTGGGATATCCTACATTTAACTAAAAATTGTAATGTCTTGTTTTCATGTAGGTAAAAAGAGTGCTAAAAGAATAGAATTACCCTCTTCTTAAAGCTTGTCTAAATAAAAAAACCCTCAAAAAACCAAAAAAACCCAAGCAAACAAACAAGCTACAAAATTGGTTGCATTGAGCAGAAGAGACTTTTCTGCTTCATTCGTCAACATCTGATGTCAGTTTAACTAGGGAGGCTTTTGGTTTTTTAACCTTAAATAACTAGAAAGTATGAGTCATGCCTGGAGTGTCCATAGATGAAGTTAATGTAATGTTGTTTCCAAAGAAAGCTGTTTTACATCAGTATTTTACTGGATTTTAGCTGATTCCAGGTGACTGAATATAGTTACATTTCTCTATAGAATCTAAGGACTCTGAATTATAGCTTTTTAGAAGATTTAGAAATTGGTGTGACACAATAACATCAATCTGGGGTTCTGCAAAATGTAACAGGGAGGAAAATAATGTGTATAATACCATGCCCAAAATGTAAAAAGTGTTTCATGACCGGTATTTGAAGTTGGCAATGTACAAAATACAAACTGCTATGTGTTATTTCATGGTACAACTAGCTTGAAATATATCACACTTATGTGGTGCATTTGAGGGGTCTGTGCAGGGGCTTTTGTGGGGAAAAATTCTTAGGTTTTCTTTAATAAAGTAAATTTTTGTACTATCTCAACAATATTGAAAATGCCCCTATACTACTGATGCCACAAAAATTCTGTATCTAAATACAGAGAGCGCCTGTAGATGAATGGAGAGCAGATGCCCACTAGACCTAATTCCCAATCTGATGAAAAATGTGGTAACATAACTGCTGGTTCCATTGGAATGAACTATTTCCAATTTAAGCCAATGTATGAAGAGATCAACCTTAAATACTAGTGTAGACATCTGTTCAAAGTGCAAGAATATTTAATGGAGGAGCATAGAAAAATCAAAGCTGCTAATGTGCAGGTGTGGTCATATTATGGTCAAAGGCCATGTGAAGCAGTGCTTTTCAGCTTTTTGTGTGTTACTGGCAATGTCAGCGAGTCATGCAGAAGCTCTTGTGATTGATCTGCCCTCACCAGAGTGAGAAGATTGCTAGGGAATAATGTACAGCAGGAAGAGAGAAGAATGGTTCATCCTTAGGCAGCAGCTGGGAGATGGGAGATCAGAATACATGTATTTGTTGAGTGAACAGAGTGGGAACATGTGTAGGGAGCTTAGAATCTCTATAACTTTGCAAAGTCTCCTATAGTTGTGCCATTTGAGATTTTTCTTCTTGATAAATACAGACAAAGAGAAGGGATGGAACAAAGCCTCTTTGAGCCAATAAAAGGAGTAAGGGATGGAATTTGTTCTTCTCCTGGGCTAATTGAAGTAGTTGTGACTTTTCTGCAACACTCCTTCCCCAGTCCACCTGTTTTACTCAGTCCTTTTCCATTAATGTGAAATAACAAGTGATGAAATTGGACAAAAGGCATTTTTTAAAGCAATGCTCATGCATTATACTTTTTTCATTAATTTTATTTTTAGTTTGTACCAGACTTTTATAAATGTAACATAACCACAAATACTTCTTTAGAAAAAGCACTAGCGTGTTCTTTTTAACAGGCAATATTAGTTACTAAACTGAGATAGAGCAGAAGCTATTAATGCTTGCTATTTAAAAAAAATAATAAAAGCAGAAGCTGTTTTTCTTTGTTATTCAGCGCTCCTGTTTCAGTGGAGTATATGCAAGCAGAGAATTTGTCTGGCTCAATGGTGCAGTCACCTAGGATCTGATCCTGCAAGGCACTAAGCAGTGCAGACCTCCTGCTGTCATTGTAGAAGTAAGAGCAGTCAGCACGTAGCATTCGGACCTTTCAACAATCAACAGTAGCATGAGGCAGAAAAAAACTGATCTTGTATGGGAAGGGCTGGTTTCTCTTTTCTCTTAAAACAGTATTCAGTTCATTCATTTTTGTGTCTTTCTATGCAAAGGTAAAGCAGAGCCTTGCTCAGAAGCTCAAGACTCACACTAATTTTAAATGAGAGAAGGCTCAGCCACTCTGTGTTTTTCTATAGGCTGTGTATGACTAGATGCATTATGTATCATTCTGACCCCAACATGCAATATATGTATCTGTTAATGTGAGGGTCAACCACCATTGCATTACTTGTAGCACTGATTTAGAAGAGAGTGTTTGTTTTCCCTTAAAATTTAACTGCTCCCCCACTAATTGGGTTACATGCTTTTCTGAAACCAGTTCTCTTCCTACAGGAATTTCACATTAAAGCTTTAAGATTAGAAAATCATGTGAACATTTTAAAATATTTAAAAACAGTAATAAAAAGGTCAGTTCTTTCTAAAATAAACACAACATTTGAAGCAGAATAATATTTTAATAAAATTAAATCTAGGTATTCACAAAGCATTATGCACATACAGTATACTGTATTTAAAGCCTACAGACCTTAAATAATTTTATTCTAATGTAGTCAGCTTTGGACACAAGCTAAGCTTACTCATTTTGTAATAAGAAAGTTTACAATTTTTCCTGAAAGTGATTTTACATATATACATATATATATCTATACCCCTACATGTAAGTGTAGGTATATACATGCTTGTGTCTATGTGTGTATATAAATATATACACACATACATACACACATATGTACATAAATAAAACACACATGCACACATACTGGAATGTGTGTGTGGTGTGTGTCCATATACATATATACCCTATCTAGGATTATCATAGAGGTATCAGTCAGTAAAAATAACTGCAAACAACCACCCTAATAAATCATAAAACAAAAATGTGTAAAGTACTTTTTAATTAAACAGATTGTTCATAATTTGTATTGAACAAAAGGAACACAGTCTTCTGTATTAAATATAAATTAGATTTATTGCATTTGATTTCATTTGTGTGACAGATGAAGAGTACCTGCCTGCTCATGACAGCTAACTTCTATGATGCAATTTAATTTTTGTTTGTTTCTTTGAAAAATAGTGAAAACAAATTATTCAATTAATGCAGTTTTGCAGATGCAACCTATGGTGATTCCAGCAAGTGGCAGAGTTTTTCTGTCTGTTAAAATACTTCCCTGCTTCAACTGTTTTGGGAGGAGGCTGGTTTCTTTATCCTAATTGCTTCAAAGCCAGAAAACTTGGTTACCTTATTCTTTCTCTAGATTCAGAATCATTGTAAAAAGCTCGCTACAAGAAAGATAAATCAATTTTCAGAAGTGAGCTGGAAGGATATTTTGCTTGAGTTTTAGCTTGGTCAGGTAGGCATTTTTCCTATGTGAATTATTGTTATTGGTCTCCTGTTTGCTCTGAAGACATAGCCACAATAAAATACTATTTCCATGACAGCAGTAAATGATAATCTCCATGCAATGTAAACTATAATTTTAGAACATGCATGTTATTTAAAAAAAATAAAAATATAAGGTGCCTTGAGAATGCTGGCAGTTTTACATTTGGAACATAGAGTTAGTGTGTGTATATATATTTATTTACATCAGAACTGCTCAACTTTACCTTACAAGCTTCAGATTTAGGAAAATATACAGTACTTTTGCATATAATGGTATATTCCTTGTAGCCCCTGAGTCAAGTATAGAGGATTTAAATTAAAAAAAGAAGAAAAAAAAAAAAAAAGAAAGAAAAACAGCCATTAAAAGCACTTACATTTATATGTGAAGAAAAAGTATAAAAGTATTATTTCCCAGGAAGACCAGGATCAGAAACATGCCTATGAAGACTCAAGATTCCTACAGTGCTTAGTGAAGATTCTGGCAAGGAAGGGTGCCTAATTGGCTGGAGATAAGTTTTACAATGCTGTGGGGGACACTCTACAGGCTGGTCACGTTCTTGATCTAAAAAAGAAGCCAGGTTGTCTTCTGAGGCTGTGTTAAGATGCACTCCACTCGAGAGGGATTCTTTGGATTTAAGTTTCGATTTTTCAAGGTCTAGAAATTCAGGACACTGGAAGGGAGGAGAAGAAACAAGATGGTGATAATTAAATCGTTCTCTTCCAGGCTCCTGTTCTGCTCAAAATTTGCACATTCAGATGGTTGCTGGAAAGCTACATTTGAAAATTAAGCAGTGTACTGAAATATTTTTACATGGTACTGCATTTATTCTAATGTAATTGAATGAGATTCTGTTGATTAATTGTAGAAATCTGGATATCTTGTCTCCTCCTCAGACTTGCTCATATGACATCAAAATACACATTATGAACAGCCCTTTCTGAATGACTGAATATTCTTGAGACCTGATCTAAGAGTAGGGATTTCAACATTCTTGAGTTTGCACTTTTGTTTCAGAATATAACTGGATTTTTTTATCATTCTGAACATTATAATCAATTGATTTCCAGTCTCAGCACTTAGTTCTTTTAAACTTGGATTTTGTGTGAAGTGTGCAGTGTGCCCGCTGATGTTTGAAGAGGTTGGCTGTATTTCTGTTCAGAGATATGTGTGTATGTTTTGTGCAGGTGTGTGCATGATGGCTTTATGTTTCTGAAAACTACTAAATTTCCTTCTCTGATAATCTTTATGCGTGTAAACTGATTCCTTCTGGATGTGTTGGACTTACTGTGCCCATTTGTGTTCCAGTATACACATGACAAATCTGACACAGCCAAGCATGCTGGATTTACTAATCATATGCTACATGACTGATTTGGGATTCCTAGACATGCTAAAACCTATTAGGAAATAATACATCCAAGCTGTTAAACTCTAGAAATCCCAAACAAATTTGGAAAAATCATTAAATTTTGCCTGAACAAATGCAGGTGTATCACAGGTCTGTACATTCACAGCAGCAAGGGACTGGACATAAGAATGGTTTCATCCCTCCCACCTCTATACGTGTATAACCATTGTGCTGCATCAGATGAACTTGTTTAACCTGTACCTTGAGGAAAATATAGTCATGGTGCTTCTCAGGACCTCATGAGTGGGACCTATGGCAGATGCACCCATGCAGGCAGGTCTGATGCTAGGAAAGTGTTTGTGGTTTATAGCATTGCCTAGTATTTATAATTTCTTCTAACTTTTGTGAAAAGCATGATAATAAAGTAAATCAGTCTGATTAAGATCATTGTATGGATCTCTACAATCCTGACAGAAAAGGTGGTCTCTGAAACTGTGGTTTCTGTGAAGGTGCTAGTTTAAAATAATAATTTTATACTCCTTAAACTAGTGAATAGTCACCTAGATTGGTATGTATTTCTCCTATTATAAACTGAAAAGATAAGTAAACTTCTTTTGATTTTCTTGGGCATGTACATACCTGAGATGAAGGACTGAAACTTCTGTCTGTTTTAATTGATGCTGCAGGCTGAAGCTTTTGTATCACCCGTCTGGCTGGCTGCTGATACTCTGCACCTGCGGTCACCATGCTATAGGCAGGTGGAATGAGTGTTGACTGCTTTTGCAGAAGCTGCAGGATGGTTTGGATATCAGCAGTCATTTGGGATTCAAGCCTAGAGAAGTAACACAAAATCAGTTGACTTAGGGTCAGGAATAGGTATATTTTAACATACTTTTTACAGATGCATTTGAGGGACCTGCAGCTTATTAAAAAGCTAACTATTGCTTGTTATGACATGAACATGTCTTAAATAGGAGAGAACAGAAGAGGGAGTACTGAGCCCTTCCAAAGCTTGCTGGCTCTTCCTTTCCTTTGCAGAACGTATCTGCATGCTGGTGTCTAATCTTTTTGCTATATTACAAATTAGTTCATTACTGTCCCTTATGTTTGCAACAGAAAGTAAAATGGGGGACTGGGTTTTTGGATGAAATGAATTGGAATAAACGTAATCTCTTCATTGTAACAAAATTGATTTGTACTGGCTGAGGATGGGGCACTGTTTCTGATGCATGACAATTAATTCTGACATTCCCAATGCTAATACAGTGCACTGAAAGAAGCAGAAAAGCACATTTGTGTTTTTCCACAATTAGAAAATGAAAGATGCTTTCAAGATCATTAAAAAACCTAATTGCCCAAGTCTACTTACTGCAAAAATTTATTCAGACTTATTCAGGCCTCAGAATTAATGTCAACATTTCTGATGTTCAAATTTATGTGTCTTCTGTCGTGTTGTGTCATCCCTTCCCCCTTTTTTTTTTCCCCCCCTTTTTTTTTTTTTTTTCCCCTTTTCATAATTTTTTATACGACTTCTGAAACACTTGAGCTGCTTATGTTGTTCATGCTTACAATTCTATAACACGGAAATAATTTTCAAATGGTCTTGCTAAATCTGTGATAAATTCAACAGTAGGTAATGCCTGTTGTTCCCTCCCAGCTGCTGGAAGGCTACAGAACATGTTATGACAGAATAATACAGACATACAGTCTTCTGTGTTGCAATTCGATTTCTGACAGAGTAAACAGATCTTTGTCAACAGCCTTTAATGTTGTGAGTGTTACTACTTGGGATCTCTATAGCAGCAGAACTGATCCTGTGCTGACAGATTTTTGCCTTCACCTGGTGCTTCACTGATATTATTTATTATCATGTTGGAGTTTGTTGTCATGTTGTTGGAGACTTTTCCATGTATTTATAAAAGCATCTATGAAATTATTCCATAAGGCATACCCAAATGATATTTAGGATGCTGTTTCTTCCTTTATTGGGACAAGTTGGTCTTGTGGCATCAGCTCTCATAAAGAAAGGCCCAAACCCAGACATTAGAGTCAACCATGCCCTACTTGCCCTCTTGTTTGGCTCTCCTGGGTTCTTTGCTACTTGCAAATGTGCTGATCTCACACAAGCATGATGCTGATGCCACAGGGGAAAACACTGCAGCAGAAGCAGTATGCTGCCATCCAGAAAGCTTCCATCTGCTAAGTGTGGGCCTTAACATCAGAGTGAATAAAAGGGATTTAGCACTGGAGAACTTGCAAAAAAAGTTGTCTTTGGTTTTGAATTAACTCTAAAATTCCTCCTTTCTTATATAGTACTTGACGGGAGTTTCTTACTACTTCAAAACAAGGTGTATATCCAGTAGTCTTTATTAATCATCATTGCATATATAACTTATCCTTTTTTCCTCCAAAATTTAAAACAAGTCCATGTAATGCCATCCAAGGATAAACAAACCAGAGAGAACCTTGGGTGATCAGCCCACAGTCTCCATGAAATTCCAGTTGCTTAAAGAGGAGAAACAGAGATAGCTTTAGGACATATCCCTCAGTGTCTTTCCAGCCTTCGATGTCCATTTAAACATTTCAGTGTTATGCCAAGCCTCTAACTTGTCATGGAAAAGTTCAGAAAGAAGTGACCATGCTTTTTCAGTCCAGCAGGTCAGATCTGACATAAGCAGGAAAGAATACTGTCTGTTACATTTGTAGGAGACTCAGCAAGGCCCAAAATCCTGAAAGCATGAAAGGCTTTCAAAACATGAGAAGAATTAAAGAATAAAATGATTTAATAAAATCCATAACAATTTAAATCTTAGCTTATCAGCAGCAATACTATATTCTCACTCAAGAAAATAAGGAGAAACTTGCATAAGAATTTGGTGAAACTATGGGTACGTTTGAGATATAACTTCAGTTTCAAGAGCTTAAGATTTCAGGAAAATAAGTGTAACCAAAAGACTACACACTGTTGATAGGGAACATGCAGCTGTTTAGTTATGTGACATTTACAGTTATTTATATTACTCGACTTTACTGCAATTAGAAATTACAACAATTTAAGCTTACATGTTAAAAATGCCTTTTTAATGTGCTATATAGCGTTCGGAAATGAAAAATACTATGGTTTGTTTGGCTTATGGTAGAAGGAAACAATATGCAGTAAACCTGACTTTACACTGATTGCTAAAATATACAGTACAGAATGCCAATGAAGAGCTACTAAAGTATAATTAGGGCTGAGTGCATGTCATAGCATTTGTCATGGAAAAATATTTAAAGTAATGGAATTGCTAGTGAAAATAATAAAAAAGCCACGGACCTGAGCATAGGGCAATTTGAAATTAAGTGAAATTACATGGTAAATTATAGTGTAGGATAGATCAAAATTCTGTAGCCAAATTTTTAAGATACTATAAGCTATGCTGCTTAGCTGCTTACAAAGAGTAGTATATCAGAGAGCAAAAGAGAGACATTTTATTAAGCAAAAGTAATAATAGATTCTGACAAAGAAAGCATCTGTTTTCTGTTGTAACTGGTATAAGTATTTTGCCTCTGCATATTCCCATGTCTTGCTTATATAGACTGTCTCTATTGCTTATAGAGACAGCTGTAAAATAAATTAATGCATCAAAAAGGTAATTTGTCTGCAGTGATTTTCCAAAGGAAAGCATCTGGTTTGCTTTGGGTCTCCAGGAAAGAAAAAGTACTTCAGAAGTTCAAGATACTGAAAACTTCCATTTTGTGATATGAAAATGTCTAGGAACAGAATTATTGGTGAGCTGAGATTTAAATTTAACAAAGTTTAGGTGCCTCAGTACAGCTTCTTGGTTAAAAAGCTTGTCTAAACAGTCACTTGAGGAGAAAGGCTCTTCTACAAGGCAATTCAGAGTAGATAATCTGGGTATCTAGAGGTAAGCAACATGAATATTCTGGCAATGAATTGAAAATTTGTACCCAGCATTCCCAGCATTAGATTTTCTAAGAATCTGGAAGGGTGAACTTAGGTGATATATTTAGGGTCCTCAGAACACATATAGACAACAAAGTGATATTTCCATCATGTGTATTTTTGTAATTTTGAGCTTCTGGAGATCTGAATGCTTTTGGAAACCTCTTGCGCAAATTTGTTCCTCCTGTAGTGTCATTAATATCATTTGTATTATGTATTCCTTCACATATATGTTTTTTCCTCGCCATATCTGTTTTTACCTGTTGAGTTGTTCTTGAAGTAAATCTAATCGATTCTCCACTTCCCCATAGATAAAGTCACTTTCAGTTTCACAGATCCCCCATGTAACATGGGGTAATGATGACTGAACTGGGGAGTCCTGGTATTCCTGGATGTTATCCTCCTCCCAGTTTCTCTTATTGGTGATATCTGACAAAAAAGAAAACATGTAAAACTATGGGTTTATATACATGCTGTTAGAGAGGGGTTGGCACCCCTCAAGCATCCCACTTGTGTTTCTCAAAAGCTTGAAAGTCAAATTGGTATATTGGCACACTGCCTGAACAGCACTCTTTGTTCCTTACTATTATTTAAGGAAAGATAAAAGTGGCCACTTCCATGGTAACATTTTGGAGCTTTAGATAAACAAGCAGCTTTGTCTAGACAGAATCATCAGAGTTCTGCCACTGAATGGGTCCTATTTCTTTAGTTTAATTTCTATTACTTTATCAATGAATACTCATTTTTCTCAAGGTGTTGGGTTTCTTTTACTATTGGTTATTAATTGAAATCAGAAATATTTTTTCTAGCCTAAATGCATTAAATGAGGCACTTAAATGTCTGTGCATTTCAGAGACCTGGCTAAGACTTGCCCTTGAATGTACTATTGAAGTGCATTTACTCTTGAGCTTTTTGGTGTAAAAGGGGGACTTGTTGCATTGCATTTACAGCACTGGGCATGCCTTACAGTGCGTTGGAATGCTCCTCTAGAGAAAGTTGCCAGACCTCAGCTAGTTGCCTTTCTTACCAATAATTGTAACACTGCTTGTCTTAACAAGGTTGGTGAAGTATAATGTGTTTTATCTGAGACAGAGGCCATTTAATGCAGCTCATACTGCTTGCTAAAGGATAGTGGTAATTATTTTCAAAAAGGAAACTGATTTTCATTGATTTAGCTTTTAGCATCACTAAGTGTCCAACCCTACCCTTCTATTGTTGTGTAAAGCATGTCTCAGAGACTCTTAAAGTACTGCAGGGTGAAAGGTGCCAGTTCATTTTGTTTAATATGGGACTCCTAAAAGAATGAAATATTCATCATTGCTAGGTCAGTCATAGATCACTTTAATATTAAATGAAGCTTTATGATAAATAAAAATTCTTTTTTTTCCCCGTTTTTTTTTTTTTCCTTGATCAAGCTACAGATAAATATTTAAA
>JANHGN010009043.1:25727-39670 GCA_024605025.1 Megaceryle maxima
CCCCCTCTACTCTGCACTGGTGAGACCTCACCTGGAGTATTGCATCCAGTTCTGGGCTCCCCAGTTCAAGAGAGACATGGATCTGCTCGAGAGAGTCCAACAGAGGGCTACAAGGATGATTAAGGGACTGGAACACATGGCTTATGAGGAAAGGCTGAAAGACCTGTGGCTCTTTAGTCTGCAGAAGAGAAGACTGAGAGGGGATTTGATAAATTTTTATAAATATATGAGGGCTGAGTATCAAGAGGAAAGGAACTGTACTGGAGAGCACTGTTTGAATTACTGTGCTGTTTGGTAAGTTACTGTGTCCTTTGCTGTGTTTCCTTTCTGAGCTATGAAGGCTTGGATGATTCTGGAAATAGGGAACAGCAGAAGATATTGAAATGTCCTCCCATCCTGGACTAGGTAACTTTTCCATAGGATCTATGATCCTTTTTTAAAATGGACCAAGAAAGGAGCTAGTTTTGAATAACTGAGTATGAGGTACATTTAAAAAGCCAAGAATTGAGTTTGCAGTCCTTCGTTTATTCTTTTGTGCCATTTTTAGTACAATGAGCTAAGTTAAGGAGGGAGTTACAGCCTTATCTCTGAATTTTCTTTGCTCTGTCTGGCTGTGAACAGGACCTTTGGAAGCTCCCTGAGGTGGATCCTAGGCATTGTGGTAACAGCAATAACAATAGCAATAATAGAGGCAGATGGAAAGCTGCAGTGATAGACTCTCTGATGACTACATACTTTTTGTTCGGTGTTTCAAGCTGAAGGTAAGATTTCAGGTACATGAGGTCTCATTTCAAGCCACATGCTGCCTTCCAAGATATTAGTTGTTTCCTGATCATTTAATCACCTGACACTAGCTGAATATTAGAGACACTTTTCTAATTAAGCTCAAGATAACTTCATCAGCATAATACTAACAGTTTAACACTGTTAAGTAAGAGTTCCATTTTTTTTCCCACATTCTTACCCTACTTTCTTGCTTGGGACACAGCATGGTGCTTTGTCTGAGTCATCTGTTCATAAACTAAGCATTTAAATAAATAAGCTGGGACAAGAGGACAAGAATGGGAGAGAGCAGGGGCAGGGAGATGTTTCCCCATTCTCTCAGTACTGCTCCACCTCATGCCTTTAGGTGGGAGAATCAGTTCCTGAAAGATTTCCTTGTCTTCTAGATTGCCAGCCATGGCCTCTGGATACCTTGTGTAATAAAGCTATGTTAATATGGTTTGGCTTCTTAGCATGGATAGTGCCTACATGCACTGCACACTTAAGGTAGCTAGACTAATCAAGATTCAATTAAAAGTTTATTAAAGCTCTTGCTTCTGTGCTTACTTTGAGAATAGATCATTAGATACTATTTGAAAGGTTTGGTCAGCAAGCATAGCTCTTCATATTGAAATGAAATACTATACAAGTTTACTTAGTTAACGATGTGATAAAAATTAAACATGGCAAAATGTATATTATAACCCACTTGATTGTTACAGTCTATGTCAACATGGACAAGTGCATGTAATAATTGCTTAACAAGATTTCCTAAGAACTTTTGTGGCTTTTTAAAATCACATCCACAGAAATAAAAATTCTTTGTTATGAGTTCTCTGGGCCACCTGGCAAACGTTAAAGATTAAGCAATGCTAGCTACCTGAATTTCTTGTTACTAATTTAACAATATAACTCCACTGGAGTTCTTATCCTCCTCTCAGCTAGAGTCCATGGGATGATGTTCTTGTTTTTAGATTACAGCTAAAAATCCAGAATAAGGATTTGTTTCAGCGAGGTCATCATTACATTCCCAGTTAGCATGATCATGCCGGTTTATTTAGCCAGAATTTTATTTACCCTGGATATGATTGAAATATTTTATATACCCTGTCTAAAGAACAAAGGGTGGCTATAATTTGGCTATGTAAGAAGTGCAGTTTTAGCCCCAGATCAGTTTTCTTCTTGGAAAAGACTTCATACCTGACTGCTTCTAGGGCTTCAAGAAAATTATGTGTGAGTGCCCAGAACAGGTCCAGAATTTTGATAGCCTTCAGCTAAGGGTTAAATGAATTAAAATTAAATGCAAATAATATATTTTAATGAGAATAATTGGACACTGGAACAGTTCCAAGAAGGTTAAGATTTTAGAGATGAAATTAACAAAAAGTTAAACAAGAAGCTAGCAAAAGTAATTATGCTTGAACTCCAGAAAAGTCTTTTCAAAGCCACAAGTTTTCAAGCTCTCAGCGAGCTTATGTACAATCTGTCTGCAACATTTGCATTTTTCACCTCTATGTTTGTGTTTCATATTCATTAACCAACTCTAGCATTGTCCCATTCAGCATGGGATAATAGATCTTCACTCAGAACTAATAGAGTAAAAGAAAGAACTTCTTGCTCCTATGTATTTCCCTTGAAATTAGGGAACTCCCACAGAACTACTAAAGGAAAATGAGAAATGGGCAGGAAAGGGTGGTATTTTGCAGCACTGAAAGATAAAACTGAATGTAGATGGAGCAGCTCGTTGTCCCTCAGTTCTCATCAGGAGACTAACTTACCAACCCAGATGAGAGCTTTGTTTTAAGCTGCCAGGCAGGAATACTGCTTATTTTAAGCAGTCATGGAGAGAGTTTCTTGGCTGACTGTCAAGCATCTATGGCAACTGGCTAAGGCTGCACCTGCACCTGTGCAAAGAATATCATCCATTATTCTGAAAGACCCACAATGAATTTCTTTTGGGTAGGAGCAAGAATAACCCACTAAGTAGTGTGTGTTAATTTTTGCAGAGGACCTCTTGTGGTATAGTAGTCCTTTCTGGAGACCAGAGAACAAGCTGGTCCCTCAAATACCTTGTACCCTTAAAAACTGCATTATGACAGAGCCCAATGCACTTTCTAAGATCAATGTTTGTTGACACAGGTTAGAAATGGTGGAAATACGTATAGGTGGAGTGAAAAGGTCTTGCATGGAATTGGACAAGTAGTGGTACTAACTGCAGATGTATAACAGAGAGCTGTGTTGATTTTGTTTAACCCCTGTTAAAACTTGTGCAGGAAGAGTTACCATGGCAACAAGATCCAAATCAGGCTAGCATGAACTAAAGCCAGAGACAATCCCATTTCTAGCACTCTGAAAGGGAGAAAATCACTGATGATCACACTGAAGATGGAAACAATACAATTTCAAGCTGCATAATATGCTACTAGGTCAACAGCTGAAAGTAAAGAATGTCAGTAAGAAGACCATTTCATGGGCAACCACCCTGTGTCCCTCCCCCTCAGTAATTACAAATCAATAAGAATTTAGTGAGATGTAAAATATCAAAAAATGAATGTGAGAATTCTGGTTGTCTCTATCCTGTTCAAAGTGTAGTTCTGAAATCAAAATATGATTGTTAAAAGTTGTCATAAAACATATTATTTTTATTTTTAAGGACACTGTGACAAGATATGTATTTGCCACCTGTGAGTTCGGGACTTTTCTACTTCAGTTCTTCTGAGGCACTCTACAGGATCATCCCCAGATATTTATTATAGACTGTGCTGGATCAAAATTTGATGACACTCCCTCTTATCTGTAAATTGTTGAAATCAACAGCATATTATTTTACAAGCCAGTAGTAACCTCTCATACTCTACAACCTCATACAGGATGTAGGATGGGACACAGAAAAGTGACATTGAAGATCTATAGGTCTATGAGGTGTCTGCTGGAGCTATGGCAACATATAGAGAATCTGAACAGGGACTAGGGAGGGGCAGTAAGCCAGTGGGCAAAAAGTATATTAATTTCATATCAAAGGACTCTTATGATTGTATCTTCTTCTCAGATGGACTTCCAGTGTACTGCACTTCTGCCTAACTCGGACATTACCAGATACTATACAGTCATTACTAGAACTAAGGAGCATGTAACCAGTCTTGTCTCTTCATGGAATCATAGAATCATCTAGGTTGGAAAAGACCTTTAAGGTCATCGAGTCCAACCATTAATCCTACCCTACCAAGTCTACTACTAAGCCATATCCCCAAGGACTACATCTTATATGGCTTTTAAACATGTCCAGGGATGGTGACTCAACCTGTTCCAATGCCTGAAAACACCTTCAGTGAAAAAAATTTTTCCTAATGTCCAATTTAAACCTCCTCTGGGGCAGCTTGAGTCCATTCCCTCTTGTTCTATCACTAGTTACTTGTGAGAAGAGACCAGCACTTACCTCTCTACAATGTCCTTTCAGGTAGTTGTAGAGAGTGATAAGGTCTCTCCTCAGCCTCCTTTTCTTCATACTAAATAGCCCCAGTTCCCTCAGCTGCCCCTCATAAGAATTGTTCTCCAGGCCCTTCACCGGCTTAGTTGCTCTTCTCTGGACCTGCTCCAGCATTCTTACCCAATGGTGCAAGTTGGGTTTTTTTTTCCAAGAGAAAACTGTGGAAAATCATATTCTTTCAAAAGTAATATGCAAATAAACATCTCCTAGAGGCTGTTAAGTGTCATCTGCTGGTTAGAAATCATAAAAGCCTAGGGGTCTTGGTACCACATTGATACCTGAGGAGCCTATTTGTAATTCTGCAGCAGGCACAAGAAGAAAGATCACTTCCATCTTGCCTAGGTGGCAGCATATGTTTTCTCGTAAGAAATGCAAAGGTTATTCAGGCAAAGCGCCTTTCAACAGATTCTTTGTGAAGAGCAGATTGAATATTTCATGGGGACATTTTCCTGACAGATTTGTTGTCAGTCTTGGCTTCCTGCCCTAAAGACACTTCTTTGATCAAACAGCAATGTCATTGTTCTGAGTAGCCGCAGTCTGGATTAAAGTCTTCCTTCATTGAGCCTTATACCTGCTATGTATGTTGAAAGTGTTCCCATTTATTGTCAGCTACTCTGTATCTCTATAAATTGGTATTATGCTACATTTAGGATTGGGATTTAACTGTGGAGTGTGAAAGACAGGCATACCGGAAGCAGTAATTTGTCAGACAAACCATTGGACCACACAAGTGTAATGTTATTCACGGAATTGTGCCTTCCCTACATAAAAATGAAAATCCTGTGAATATCAGCTTAGCTGTCTTCATGACTGTTGGTATCTGACTACAGCTACTATTTAACAGTATTGAATACTGGTGTCATAGTTTAATATTTCACTGAATTTGCCTTCATTAGGATTATTCCCAAAAGCCTCTAAGGTGAATGTAAGCACAGAAAATGTTACCTGAACTTGTGCCAGGACAACCATTTACACATTACCATATGAATCAAAATGTGACTATGGTAAATCTACCTTCTCCTGAAAACAAAATGTTTTGATACAGGGGAGAAACACTCCTAGCATCAAGTTCAACAAAGCACTTTTCTGAGGAAATAAAATCAACCCTACTAATAAATAATCCAATAGACTACCTTGCACAAACAGTTTAAATAATGGTATATTAGAAAATAAATACTGTTTAAGAGATTATATATATACGTGTATATCTCAATGACAATAAAGTAGCTTAGTGTTTGAACAGCTCTGCACTGATAGGTGTGAAGTCATGAAAGGTCAAACTGAAGTTCCCTGGTCATATACAACCATATAGCGGACGATGTACAGAATGTTTTTACTGCTCAGCTGGATTTTCAAGAGGTGCTAGAGTCACAGCCAACATGGGACCCTAATGTATCACGCATTACCAAGTGGAATACCAATGAATAATGAAGGAGTGCTGTCTAATGTAAGAAATGAAATTAATTACCTTTCTCTATTTCACTTTGAAAGGACAATTTCCGTCTTCGTAGTTTGCAGTTATCTCCATCTGTATCATTAGTAGTTTGTGATCTTATTACAAGGTCAGACTTGATTAATGAAATATGAAACATAATGACAGATTAGTCCCATCTAAAGAGCAGGTTTTCAATAAATGATTGACTGTTAATCAGTTTCAAACTTTAAAAAGGACAATATTACACAAGTCAGTCTGCATCAACACCTCCATCCCCAGCTAATGGTAGTGTTCAATGCTAACATTAAAAATTTCATACAGATTGAACAAAACCAACAATGTAACCACATGATGGTGAAACGAAAGTATCCTGATAAGTTTACATGGAAATAAATGTGTCCATGTATTAGCTTTCTGAACTTGCACAGATGTGGTTTAAGTAATCTTAGAGAAATTAATGAAAAATAAATTAAATAACCTCTAATTGAGAATGTATACTATTGCAAGAAGTAATGTGGTAACTGATTGTAATTAGATTTATATTTAACTACAGAGTAATAGTTATAAAGAATACATTTTACAACAACAAATGTAAGGCTACCAAATACCGGACACCAGCCCTCATTGTTTTATCTTTCTAAATGAAAGCAGTAAGAAGTAACATCCAAAAAATTACTAAGGAACATGATCAGTGAGGATTGTCTTTGTGCATTCTACACTACAACACAGAAGATAGAATTTTGTTTCAATTTTCTCAGATCTAAGGGAAGATAATGGTAAAACATTGATGACAATGTAATTGCAGGAAATAATTGCTCAAACTGAAATTGTTAATGTGAATTTATGCTCAAGGAATTTTTCAAATATGTGGACTTTCAGTTTTAACTTAAATTTATCACTAGACTACAAATTCATTGTATTGCATCTCACATATAATTAATAATGATGACCTTTTCAATAAACACAAAAGGATGACTTTTAAAATAAAGAAGAGAGTTAGTCTTTTATTTTCAGAGTGATCTTTTATTAAAAAATAAGGCTCATCATAAAAAGAAGTGGCATTTCTTGTCAGAAGTTATATTTGGTTTAATTTTTTAACTGAAGATCCACATGTAATTAGAAAGGATGTCCCTGTAATTTACAGCCCAATACTTAGTGTTCTTTGTGTCCATGCTTCTCAGAAAGCCTTTGAAGCCAAGTTATGTTAGCTCCTTCTCACTGATCCTCTGTTTTTCCTTAAAAGTATAGTCAGAAACAACAAAATAGCAGTATCTTAGAGATAATAAAATGTAAACTACCAATTCAGTGAGCAATGTAGACCATTTTTTGGTGGCCAGTGCTGGTGTACTCTGCAAATTTCTGAGAAAAGCATTTGCCCCAGTAGCATGAACTGGGCAACAGCATTTCACCTTTCTCCTTCTAGTCAAAAATTCCCCTTTCTTTCCCAGTTCAGACTGATAGTACAATAAGAAAACTCTGATAATTTTTCTACTTTCCTCAAGATGCAGTCTGTGCAAAAGGGGACACAGGATAGTCACTGTGGGGAAAAGAGACTAAGAAATCCCTGCAAATATGAAGGCTGACTGAAATTTAAAGAGTGCCTTGTTTACTTTTAGTCTCCTAGGAGGTAGGGTGTACTTCAAGATAAGAGAATTAAAAATTTGTGCTTGAAAGGCAATTAATTTTTATTTCTATTAGTCACAGAATGAATCTGAATAATATGATTTATCTTTATTTTATGGCTGTACAATTATATTTAGTTTCAAAAGTTCCCTTTGTGGTGTGACCCAGGCTATAGTCATCTGAAAAAAACCCATATTTTCCATGGCTTTAACAAACATCTGAAATCCCCCTGGCTGAAACTTTAATACTGTTTAAATATAGGACCAAATCCCATTAAATTAACATCATCCAAATAATTTCATTGACTTCTGATGACTTTAACTGACTTCAGTAGGAGTAATCAGGTAAGTATATATATTTTTTTAAAATAGGATTTGGCCTCAGGCTTTTAGCTTTTAATTTTGCTAACCTTGGTTTTTCAACTGCTATTTTCAAGTTTTGTTATCGTGCAACAAATTCAGCCCAATATTATGAAAAAAAAATCACTTATTGTACGTACCTTTGCAGTTTCATCTCTTAGATTAAAAGTCAGTTCTAGATTGGTGAGGAAGAGATCAGAAAATTCAGGGTACATATCCAAAACTTCTAGTAGATCTTCTCGCTGAATCTTATGTAAATCACAGTAAGTTAAAGCTCTCACATCTGCATTTGACTTTCCTGGTTTTGCATAAAGATGTACCATCTCTCCAAAAATATCATTTTTCCCTGCAGAAGGATAAGTAAATGGAGATTATTATTTTAGACATGAATAAACCATTAAATTGAATGATATATTCCTTTATGATAATGGTGTAGAATACTTGGTTTTACATGAAGTGACACAATAAGGTTACCATTGCACATATGTTGTTGTACATCAAAAGTAAAATTATTAAAATAATTTAAATTACATAGGCATATAATTGGACTAAGCTAAAGGGAAACCTGTTTTCATCACAGTTTTTCTTCAGTTCCATCAAAACATCATGATTAGAGCAGGTTCCTTTGTTTTATCTTGTAAAAACATTATTGATGATTTAAATAATATTTTTATGATGACAAAAATGAAATTTCTTTTGTTCAGTAGAGTCCATGACCTGTCTGGTCTGGAATCATATTTTGTTAAGAATTACATGGAGAAATAGACCATGCTTAAAATATATTTTAGGAGAAAATGACTTAGTTTTTATATTTTTCAAAGGGTAGGCAAAATTTCCAAGATACAGAAGTTGCTTTGAAGATGCACTTTAAACACGTCTGCCTCTGTTCTGATACTGCTACAATTCCTTTCCATTCATGTTCACACATTTGTGGTACCTATTTGCTAAAATTTTCATCTCTCTTTAAATGATAATTTTCCCCAAATCTGTATCTAATCTTCATAAATATAGAACAGCTGAAGTCACAGACCAGTGAAAGATATGCTCTAAATCCATGGTTTCAGGGCTTACTTGCAAAATGCGGTTTGGGATGGAACTAGGAAAACATGTATGGAAAAGAATAGTGGTCATAGCAGCTGAGAAACAGTAGAGTGGTAAAAGAGAATACAGGGGTGATCTTGCCTCTCTCTTAAACGTTTGTGTCTTTTATATTAAGTTATTGCAAGTAGTTCTGGTTTCTCCATTTTCTAAAAAGGAAGCTGAAATCTGGGTGAGCAAGAAGCTAAAAGATGAAAAACAAAATTAAGGGCTGATTTACAGTGAGGATCTTAAAGAACACAGTCTGTTTAGCCTATCAACAGGAAAATTAAGAGATAACCTGATTATATTGCATATATCCTTATAGGGAGGAAAAATTACTTGGTACTAAATGCCTCTTGAATATAATAAGGAAAGCATAGCAATAACTAATGGAAAGAAAATGAAGCAAGATAATTTTATACTGGAAATAAATCACACATTTTTAACAGTAAAAATATTAACTATGGAAATAAACCAACAAGGAAAATTATTACGTTTTCATCTTGAAATGTCTTCAGATCAAAACTTGTTGCGTTTCGTTCCTCAGACACAGTTCATTAGACACAACAGATAGTTAAAGGTATGAAATGTATCAGGAATCAGTGATATAGCGGAGATTAGGCAATATAATCTAATAGTTCTTCTGGCCTTAATGTTTACGCATGCCAAAGTCCCCATTCAAGGAATATAATACCTCCTTGCAATATGACTATTGACATTATTGCAGTATTTTTATATCTTATCTGCAAAGCTGGAAAAGGTGGTAGATTCTATGACGTCTAAAGCCATTGTATTTTCTAAGTATTTGGCACAGAATTACCATTGTCAGGTCAGCACTGATCAGACCTTACTCAGCATCATGAGACAGTGCTGATGAGTTGAGGAAAACTGTGGAGCAAAAGCAACATTTTTTAGAACTCTGATTTCTGTGACAAAGTTGCAGTACATATGGGTGGAAACTTTATCCATACTACCTCTGTTGGACTGAATTCTTTTCAACCCCATAGAACAAAGCACTGAGTGGTTTTTATGTCCATTTCTGTGTGTAGGTTTTTCAGAAAGAGGAATTAACTAAACGTTTGGCTAAGTATTGATAATCTTTGTTGGGTTTCTGTGTGATTTCATTGAAGAGTAATGTTCATTTGTACCATCTTCTGTTCTTTTTTAGAAGATTCTTCAATATACCGCAGACTTATTGGCTGAAGCCAGATAGCAGGCAGGCTCCTGACTCATGGAATACACAACAGATGTGGGCCCACAGAGCAGTTCCTTTTGGCTGCAGTGGTGCACAACCATCTCTCTTTCTGTCTGGACCACCATTCTCTGGGAGAGTGGGTCTCCAAACTGTGGCCACTGATGTGAGGAGCTGTAGGCTGGAAGAGATATAGTGGCATTGCTCTGCAAATACCTGGCTTTTTTTCTGCAGTGTGAGAGCACACAGATCTGGTGTGCATAGCATGCAAAAAACTCAACCATTCAGCATCTTTGGTCCAGGAAGAAATTCGGGAGTTCATAAACTTGTCAGTTTTTCTTGATTGTGAGTGCTATAGAAATTTACATGTTTTTTTGATCCAAGAGATTAAATCCTTGCTGAACCACTGTTCATAATCAGGGGAAGATACACAAGTAAGTAGAAGCCTCAGTGTTATACTTCCACCTGCAGTGTTACACTTGTACAGCTATTTTGGTTGTGCCTAAAGCTGTCCCAGCTGGTGAGTTGCAACAGTATGAGATGACAATTTATCCTGATAATGCCATCTAAATCTAGGGAAGGATTTCTGTAGGCACACCTTTGTACTTCTGCTCACATATCCACCCTGCAAAGTACTAGCAGAACAATCAGTCACGAGTGACTCAACAGCTACATACTGCTGCCAGTCCACATTTTGCTTCAGCTGCTTTTCTGGCTGTAAATTCAGACAGTGGATGATAAATAGAAAGTAGAACATATGAATAATATTACAGCTGGTGTTGGTTTCCATACAGCAAAATCCTTACTTTTCTACTCAATTATTTTTTACGTTCTTATTACCTGATATTAAATTGGAGAAAAAAATCAGTAGTCTCTTTTAGGTAGAATTTTAAAAATTGCTGTAGCTAGTGAAGTCTTATTGGTTCCACATAAGAGCCATCACCAGCTGCAGGTGAGCTTCCAGCTGGATTTAACATTGTTCTGAGCCATCTTCATTGGGAAAGAAAACAAGCAACAACCCATGCTATATAGACAAGAATGTATTAATAAGAAATACAGGGGAAGCACCACTGTTATCACATTTAAGTATCAATCTAGACCATATTAATCTGTTATTCTTTTCTATGTACTCAGTGGGGGGAAGCAAATATTTATGAAAACCTTTAGAGAACATTTTAAATGCCTAAAGTAGATAACATGTTTTTCTCCAGTTAGTATAAATGGAGTCTATGTGTCTCAGTGTCCTCATACACTGTTCAAGAAAAGAATAACCTTGGCTTTGGTTCTTGCAGGATAATCAGAACTGGAGTATCTCAATATCTAGTTGCTCCAACTTACCACTTATCTAGGGATAAATCTGACTCACTTCTGCTCTTATATTTTAGATATCCAAGGATGTGGGCTCTTTGGTGCATGTGAATTGTTGCTCCAATGTAGACTTTGGTCCTTAAACAAATTATATTTCTGCTAGATTTTAAATAACATTGAGTAATACATTTACAAATTTTTTTCCCCAAGGACAACAATGCATATTTCTTTTCAGTCCCCTGACCCTTTTAACATGCACTGTAACTCATCCGCTTACCAAGAATTGCTACAACGATGTCACTCTTAAGGATTTCAATGGAGCCTCTTGACACAAAGTAAAGAGCAGTGAGAACATCTCCACAGTGCACTAAAGTGTCTCCAGGCGGTGCATGTGTTGTCTTAAATTTCATAGCCAAAGCTCGAAGACAGCCTTTACTGGCACCATGGAAAGCTTTGCAATTCTGAAGCAAATTTTGGTTGAGGTGCAGACAAATATCAGCTTGTAAGCATTCTGGAAATCCCTTCAGGACCTGGAAAGACAAGCATAAGGATTTCATGTGAATGCTATGAAAGTTGCTTTATATAATTTTTATGTTTTCTTGGGCAGAAAGAAAGAAGTGATATACAAACAGAGCTGTGCCTAAGAGCTGTTGGAATACTGTAATTGAACAACTGCATAGTGTATATTCTATATTACAAAGTTTATACAATATCAATACCCATGTACATACCAGTGTATGTAGTGGTTACAAAATTTGTTATTAAGATTTCATTCATTGCAAGAAATGGTGCCAAGGTATATGAACAAATATACTGCAGCAAAATAACAAACAAGACAACTAAAGGGAGAGTCTTAACTGATTATCACCCATTTGGATTAATATGTCATTTAATATAAGAGAGGTTTTTGCAGAAATAACCATGACATTTGTAAAATGAGAGCTATGTGAACAAGATCAGATATATTTTCAGACAGAGGGTATTTTAATGTGCTTTTCATATTAAGTATATTCTTCTTTTCTTCTTGTAAGTGTAAGACCTAGATTTTTTATCAGAAAAAAGCATCATGTGCCACTGAAACAATGTTGTTAGGCATATTTACATAGGCAGATGACTAGTTCAGCAAACCATAGTGCTTCTAGCTATGGTCCTTGCTCATGTCTTACTCAGAACAATGGGAGTTTGCCGGGAGTAGAACCACGGGATTCCTTTTGCATACCATGGCAACATGATAATTTTGTTTAGAAGAAAAAAAGTGAGCTACTTGCAATGTGGTCATTGTGTGAACTTTTCTAAATTGTCTAGGATTATATTACCTCTGATTTTTTTAGAATCAATAAGCTTTTCTGATACTGAGTTCTATGGAATTACTTCCCAATTTGTGACTCTCCCTGCTGTGGTAAGGAATGGTCCTGACACATTATTATGCACCACCCTTTCTTTCTGTTAAATTTTGTTATCTGTTGTCAATGATGCTAATGGGTTGTATGCTTCCCTGGGACTGCCTACATCTGTTGCATATTTCTAAGAACAAAGCATGAACTGGTGCTACTAGACTTATAAATATGTGAACAGGATGTGTCTTTTTGTGATTAGAGCAGTCTATTAATTCATTCCTGTTTATCCTGTGCCCTCTTTCTTCTACAAACATGTAAATATGACTGCACAGAAGAAAATATATGCAAAATGCATTCACTTGTTGCTATGTTAATTCTTAATTCATCACAATAGTCTGTGCACTCACTTTTATTTCATAAAGATATTCACAACTCATATCCCTTGCTAACTGAGAAGATGAACATGTCTGTCATGAGGCTTCTGTCCACACAAACCAAGCTATGATTTACAAATTAAATATTACTATCTTTAACTGAGGTAAAATGTTTCTATGATTGCTAATGGAAATCAATGCTGTGAAATAACAAACAGAATATTTTAACACACATATATACAGAAATTTTAGGAGTTATAGGGCATTACCACATGAAATTTCTACATACTCAGAAAAAGACAGCATTCAGCAACAATAAGCAAAATAAATTATGATAAATGAAAACCTTCTGTGGTGCCACTCTGTTTTCAGTATCACACCACTAGAAATTGCTTAATATGCAATTACTCTTTTTATTTTAATCTAATTATATAAAGATATTGTGGGTTGTAGAAACTAACTTACTGAATGATATTGAGAAATTGATAAATACATCCAGTCAATGATACAGGTGGAGAAAAATTGTAGGTGTTTATTTGGAAATTGTCCTCTAGGAATGTGAGTAAAAAATACCTATTCTGAAGGAATTCTTTTACTATACATCTATCTGAACATATTTTAGAAGAGTTCCATTTTTTATAGGATGAAAAGTAGGAAATGTACTTTCAGATCAGAGGTACTTACAGGAAAAGGTATTTGAATTGTTAGAATGTCAGGAGCACAGCCTAAGGATAAATTGTATTTTCACATCAGCTTCTGTTTTTCAAGGGATTGTACTTTACCATTAAGCAAAACCCATGCAGACCATGTATGTAGGTTCATATTTCTGAAGATACTTTGGGTATTTCTTTAAAGAAACAATTATTTTGATAATTATTTATACTTAACATTAAATTGTTCTAAAATAATTGCATATTAGTTAATAGTTATTTATATTCCAATAACATTTGAAAGATACTAAACTCTGTTCAAGCATCTGTGATTAA
>JANHGN010009043.1:39744-119896 GCA_024605025.1 Megaceryle maxima
GAGAGGAAGAACATTTACTCTAATACCACAATTGTCAAATATCTAGAAAGAAGACAGGTGCCCAAATAACATTGATTTTCAATGGAGTGTTGGAGATTGCTCCACTAACACACATTTAGAAATGCAAGAAAGAAGTTTATTTGAAGATAATTTGTTAAAACATTGCTATATATTACATTACTAAAAGGAGCTTACTATACTGCACACACTGTATGTAGCGAGGTCCAGTAGCTGACACTATACAGAATTTTATGTTTCCAAATTAAATTTTATGTTGTGTACTACAGACATCTTGCCAACCAAAGCTTCCATGTACATTCCTAATATTCAGATTTTAATTACTTTAATAAAATACTTTATAATCATCAATTTTTAGCATGTGTTAATGAAGAAGTATCTGCTTCTCACAGATATCTTTGCTTGTCTGTGTAGAGCAGGAACAATTTTATTGAATATGGTATCCTTATCCTGTGGCAGTCAACATCAATATGCTATGTGTACACATACTGACAATACTAAATATTAGCAAATCATTCATGAAGTCTTCAAAATCATGAGATTAGCTTAAAAATAAGAAAAATCTAAATATTTCATTTCACTTTAAACCTTTAAACACTTTTAAATCACACTCCAATGTGAAAAGAAAAATTTAAAATACACTTTTATAAACAACTAAAACCCAGCATAATCTTGAAATTCTATGAATGCAGAACTAGGTAATGAAAAAATAAAATAATTTTCAAAATAAAGTTTTGAAAGTGATAAAGCTAGAATTACTCTTTACACAGAATTATTCTTAATGACAAATCCAAAATTAATAAAGCATTTGAATACAGGTTTGGGTTCCATTTGCTTCATTCTTTCCTGATACATTTCTATTGTTACATTCAGTATCTCCTCAGTAGTGATTCCACTGGTCCCTGATGAGAAAATTCTTTCATTCTCATGGTTAGAATCATGTTCAGAATCAGAACTCATGCATAATTCAAGAGACAGATCTTCTAAAAAGGACATTTAACAAGATATAAAATCAGTCTTCCCCCTCTATGCCCTCTAGCCCCCCCCCAAAAAAAAAGAAAAAAAAGAAAAAAGAAAAAAGAAAATGCTGTGACCATAGGGTCTAGTTGTCTCTCATTTATAGTTATCAAGTAGAAGTTCAGTCATCTCTTCCTGTCTGGAATAAAACTTATTCCACATCAAATAATGGTAGTTTATCTACTTGACATGCTTAGAGAAGAGGAAAGTGAAAGTAAAACATTTTATGTGGAATAAGTGTTTGAAGTTTAGTGAGGATAGTCAGAACATGATTCATATTGCCTTGAAGAATGTGCCTTTAAGGGAAGAGGGAGTCTGGCTTAATTCTCTTTTTTCAAGATGATTGCAAGGTATAACTCATACACGTATCAAACACCTTTGTGTTAACAGAATTGGAAACATCTATGTGTCCTAACCTCAGACAACTAGCAAATGTCTGGGACAATGACAGCTTTGCTTTGTTTGGATAAATAATGAGATTCATGACACTTTTTAGTTTTTCTATCCTTAGTTCTGGAACAGGTATTGCCATCTGTTCCACAGAAAATATTTAGAAAGCATACAAATCAAAGCAAATCAGAGCATTAGCTACAATAATTGTCACTAAACATGGAAATACCACATTCTATACCAACAGAATCACAGAATGAATGAGGTTGGAAGGGACAACTGGAGCTCATCTTGTCCAATCTCCCTGCTTAAGCAGGGCTACCTAGAGCTGGTAGCCCAGGACAATATCCAGATGGCTTTTGAATATCTCCAAGGACAGAGACTCCATGACCCTTCTGGGTGACTTGTGCCAGTGCTCATTCATCCTCACAGTAAAAAAGTGTTTCCTGATGTTTGGATAGAAGCTCCTGTTTCAGTTTGTGCCCATTGCCTCTGGTCCTGTCACGGGGCACCTCTGAAAAGAGCCTGGTATCGTGTTCTTTTTACTTTCCCTTGAAGTATTTGTTCACATTGATGAGCTCCCCTGTAAGCTTTCACTTCTCCAGGCTGAACAGTCTCTGCTCTCTCGGCCTTTCCTAATATGAGAGATGCTTCAGTCACTGCAGTCATGCAGTCGATGATATTCCTTTAATTGGAAGTCTGTCATATGTTTTCTCTGTTGAAATATAGGTGGGATGGAACATTAAATGACAGGCAGCAGTTGAAGAGAGCACAAGAGGGCTCTTGTGTGTAGTGGGTCTCTTTGGGGTGTGTTGAAGCTCATTTGACTAAGGCTTTCTTGTCCTAGAATCAATCAGACTCGTTTATGAGTAGCATGTTTCCTGAATATAGAGGGAAAGGTAAAGGTAGACTCTCAAGTTCATCTGACAATTTAAGGTGGCATAAACTGAAAGAGGAATTCTGGTCCTTTCCCACATTATCTATTTATTCCTGCCTTGATGTCTCTTCATTAAATGGTTTGAGAAACTGATCCACATAAAAACTAACCTAAAAAAAAAAAAAATAAGCAGCTGAAGGTATAAAGAGGCAGGAATAAATATAGTTGTGTCATATGCATACTTAATCTCTATTTGGATCTCATCTGCATAACATAGATCTCAGGATATGTTGACATTAGCATAATTAAATGCTGAATAAAGTTCTCGAACAATTTGAATAATAAATTTTGAACTAATTACCGGGAGCAATTCCCATGCCTTGGCAGGGTCCACTGTAGTGGGGATTTATATTCACATTTAAAATTTTGTCTGTCTTAGTTTGTTCTGTAAAGATGAGTGAAATTAATTCATGGTAATTCACTATTTCTGTTATCATTAATTAGAAACTAACTATTTCTATAAGCAGACGGCCAGAACATTTCCAAGGGCTTTCACCATTTAGAAGAGAGTGAACTATGTCATAGGTGGTGATAATTCTGCTCCAGCAGCTCTTGGGCTCCAGATAGAATAAGGATTATTTCGGATGATTCCTCTTCTTCATACAAGAAAATGTTGCAGAGTCAGATTTCTTTCCCCCATCCCCTTCCCCCTGTCCTCCCCCGGATATGAAGAATATTGTTCAAACAGTTGGGAGAGAGAGAAGGAGAATGATGATGAGCTAATTCTCCTTTCAATAAGATTTGAAGTCTAAAAACCTTATCAAGAATTAGGATTTTTTTGTTTTCAGTCATTGCCATGACACAGATTTGTGTGACATTTTTATGCTGAAATTACTGGAGCTGCAGTGGATTGTTCTTCATCCATAGTCTTATTTCAGCTTCTGAGTACATCTGAAAGGTGATCTCTGAGATATGATACATTACTGGTTAAGGAGGACAGAAAATGCTTTCAGTTTCTTCGACTGTAAACTCCCTCATCAAGAGAAAAGTTAAATATCTGCAGAGCTTAGAAGCTGACCAGTCTATGTTTTTTCAAACGTATAATGATAGTTGGAAAATTGTTAATTGCCTTTGTTTCTGAGACATTGGACCACAGAATACAATGCAGTGAGAAATTGATACTGCAAATAGATTGATATACTTGAAAGTCCTTTTTTTTTTTTTTCCCCTGATGTCTTATTTTCTGTGACTTGATTGAATCTAGTCATTCATGTTTTTTAAGTGATCTTGCTATAGAAAATGAAAGAACAGCCTTACAGCTAATCATATCTGAGGTACTTTCTGATAGGCTTATATCTTTTAGGATTTCCATTATGACATGCAGACAAAGAGCAGTGTCACTTTCCACCGTGATTACATATTCCTTCTGTTTAACCAATTACTGCTAGTTTTTATTCAAAAAACTAATATGGATTAATCTTCTGATGGCATAAAGAATTTTTTAAATCCTGTTTTTGAAACTTTTTTACTTTTCTAAGTCTCTAGTTCAAAAGTATTACTGGCATAGTTCTATTGGTAGAACCGTCTGTGTCATAAGAAATGATCACAGTGGGAGGAAAAGCAAAAGCAACAAAAGTAGTGGTGTCATCCAGTGACCAGTTGCCAATTTCTGACAAAGGATGCCTTGTTAAAATGAACCTGCCCTTTACTGTAGCATTGCTAGTTCTGAACCTTCAAAGTAGGTGTGTGCTCTGCTGTACTTGTATGATCACTGTGGCCAAGAGAAATTATCATAAAAGAAAGGAAAAGGTTCCATAAATTTATGTATGAAAATTCTGACTCGCCCTCTCCTTTCATGGTACTGGGTAAAACTCAAAATAAAAAAGATATCTGTCCCATATTCCAAATTTTAATTAATGTGTATATTTGGCTAAACACTTTCCAAAGCATGTCCCACTTATTTACTTCTTTGAACTCATTGAAGAGGAAAAATAAACCAATAAAGTGGTTTAGATGCACAGAAGATCCATGGAAAGAAGTGGGGGGAGGATTGTAAAAAATACATGCATAACTTAAAAAAGGATCTCAAACATCTTTTTAGGGTAAGCAACACAGGCATGCTATTATCAGTGCTGGACTGATAACATTGGAATAAAGAGGGGAAAAGAAGACAGAGTTTAGGAAAAACAGAACAGGATGTTTAAAAAATGAAAGTAATATCTTTGGGACTAGTGACACCTTTCATGAAACAATATACTCTGTAAATAATTTTTTTATAATGTAACTTTGCCAGTGTATACCACAGGGATATGGTTTAAATTATGCTTATTCTATACACTCATGATTTTTATCCAGATTGAAGTAAATCCCACATCCTGTTTATCCAGTCCATGCATAATTATGTGGAACTGTTTTTATCAAAATACATTATGTAATGAAACGCAATCAAAGAGAGGTAGAAATGAAGAAAAGGGGAATAAACAAACAAATAAATATGCTCTTGGCATATTTCACCTGCATAATTTTAAGTTTAGCCATTTCAAATGAGCATAAAGTATTATCTTCTTGTTTTCAATATAAAATGTAGGATTTTGCTTAGACAATCAAGTTTATTTAGTCTTAGTGCAGTATTATTCTTGAGGTTAAAAGTTGGGGTTTTCCTTCCCTTTTCCTGAAACTAAAAGCATCTTTTGAAACATATTATATTATAATATTTATATATATATGTATGTGTATACATTGCATGTACATATATATATAATGTAAATCATTCATGCATTTCATATTTCAAAGGAGAAAGAGGATTGAGATTTTGAATTCTATTCAGTTTTCAGTCAGAAATGAAAAAGATGTGCATTGGATCAAATTCTGCCTTCAGATATTTGCAAAGTTCTCCCAGTAAATATTGACAGGAGTCAAACACATTTGTCTGAGGACAGTATTAGTCCTGTGGTGTGTAAATGCAAATATTTCATGCAAAATTAAGTTAATGGCACATGCAAGTCCATCTCATATGCACATGGCTTATAGCCAAGAAAAATTAATTGGTGCTTGTGCTAACATGCATATATGGTTTGAACTAAGAGCATTCACACAAAGGAAAATGCAGAGTGATCAGCATGGCAACTTTTTCAAAGTGACATTCCTATAGAGAAACTATCTAATGCAAATCAATATGCACATGACCTTTTTTGGGCAGAGAAGCATGATTTAAGTTGTGGGGTAAAACAGTGATTAATAAATGTGGTTAGATTAGCATTTCTTAATATCTGATTTTTAGTGACCATTTTGCCCCACATCTGATTCTTCTTGATTATTCATTTCCCTTACTATCTACCCCTTCATCATGCAAAAAGTTACTATTAAAATTAGAACGCATTGAACAAGCTCAAAACCCGACAGATAACATGGATATTCTCCACACTTTATACTGGAATTAAATTTTGTATAAATACCTCCTGCTCTTACCAGTGGGTGGTGTTATTCCATGTATTTAGGTATGAAGCAGACAGGAAAGAGATAAATCTTTCATAAGTACAACATAAATCACACAATTGTTATATTATCCTTGCACTAAGTGTAATATAATCAAACACACTTTTTAAGAAAACCAAGTGACTGATGTAAAACTTGAGGGATAGAATTTTGAACAGAGTAAGAAATAAAATATAACAAAACAAGATACTAAACTTGATTTTTTTCACACTTTATTTATAACAAAGCCTCCATACTACCTCACAATCATATTGAAGAATATAGGCTACTTAATCAGTTTAGTTAGTAATTCACATTAATGACAAAGCCAAGACTAATTCCAGTACACCAGCTCCTGCATTATGCAAAGTTTAACCTGACAACATCCAATTTTAGTTACTATTTCATCTGAAACAGGTGTTCTTTGTTCATCCATTACTGGTAATGAATTAGTTAAGACGTACATGATTTTGTAATATCTTCAGAAATAGTTCAGTGAGCTAATTTAGACTCAGGCTGCACCCATCTGTAGTTTAAGGGCCTGATCCTGCAAAGTGCTGAGTACCTGACAATCCCATTGCCATCAGAGGGAATTATGGCCATTCAGTGCCACACAGGATGAAGCCACTGATGCTGCCTTCCACTGGAGTAATCCCCAGCAGAGGTTTATGCAAGTGTCTTTGTCCTGTGCTGGGCATAATATCCCCCTGGAGGGGACACTCATGGAAGTGGGAGGTGAAGCCCAATATATGTAATTTGTTGTCTTTCTTTTAAGATCTGCTTTACTTAATGGCATCCATAAAGTCAAGCTGTCAGTGATTCAGCTTTATAAAAGCTTTTAATCAAGTCCATTGTTTCTGCTTACTGCATAAAAGTATACCACTCTGACAGTCATTCACAAACATATATATAGGTACCACATGGAAGATGTTTGAATTTATGTCAAAATTTTGGAGGTTGATTTCTAGTTAAATTGTTACAAAAATGTATAGATTTTCTTGTTCTTGCCACCTTTATGGAGTGCACTCTGGTATCTAACATACTACCCAGAATAGCTCTGGAAAACATCCCTCTAGAGACACAGATTCACAGATCCTTAAGATGCACAATGCTCTCAGTGTCTTCTAAGTTATGTCAGTTTTTCAAAAAAATATTGCTGTCTCCAGAAAATAAGCCAGAAATATAGATGCTTACTTTTAGTCCTTAGCGGATCGTTATTCCTTTTTATCTGGCCACAAAATAAATTTTTATATAAAGAGTATTTACAGGTTTTTTAGCAAGAACAGAAAATACGTTATACCTTGCCACTTCCTATAAATGAGATTCTGTGGACTGCTAAATTGTTAGTAGTAATGTGTTGACTTCCAGTGCAGAATTATGTGGTTTTGTGACTGCAAGTGAACTACTGTTCAGACTATCATGATTAGAATATTTCATTTGGAAAGAAGCAGCTAATCCACTTGCTTGCACCTCTCTTCCATCCACCCTCAATAAACCTGTTCTAGATTACGTGATAGGATTTTGAAAAGGATTCAACCTCCACAGTTTTATACTCTGTACCTACACAGTTTTAACTCTGTAGGTACCAAAAAAGGTAGTCCTATTTGATACTGAAAGTGGAAAATCAGGCCAAAGAACAAACAAAATTCTGAAACAGCTATGTCTGAAATAAGAAACTTATGATTTTTTTTTTCTTTGTCTTAAGTTTATAATGGTCAACTGCAGTTCTCAAGTTTCCTATACACAGTGAAAGGCCGGATTTTTGATGTAGCTTGTAGTAATTTCAGCAGTTAAATGTTTTGATGCCAAAGTTGTATTGGCTTGGTTTTAAAGAATTACTATATGTCCACCTTCTTAAACCTGTACTTTTACAGCTCATAAATAATGAAGACTTAGAATCTCCTTAAAAATTCTCATGCATTCATCTATTCTTCAGCATCTGTGCCTGAAAAACAGAACAACATACCATGTTCATGTCAATGCCATTGGTGTATGTCCACGCGTGCTGGAAGTATTCCTCAAGTCGCTGCCGCAGAGGGTTGGGGATCTGATGAAAGCGTATAAACTCCTTTACTCGCAGCATCTGCATGTGGTACCGTGCCGTTCCCGAGTACAGTCTTTGGATTATTGCAGATACATTTCCAAAAATGCTAGCGTACATTAATGCTGGATTAAATAGAAACAAAATTTACTGAAGTCATATCACTGTATTTTGCAGATGATGCACACTTCTTATCATGTGTTTTGTATGTAAAACAGCTCAGATGAGACTAGTAACATTTTCAGAGATGTAGAATTTATTTTCCTGAAGCTTTTTATTGATTTGATTATATCGGTACCAACTCAGTTAGCAGGTGAGGCTTAAATATTAAATCATAGTCAAATTGGTAATAGTTATCTTTGGAGATTTGTAACACTAAAATTAGCATTTAAAATCAGGCTAATCTAATTTTACGAAGTATGGTAGAACAAAGAACTAGGAACTAAGGCTAAGTACAAAAACAAAGGACAGAGTTAAGAAGGTATGCATCCATTTATAGGTTCAGAGTTTAAATCTACAAATAAAGTACAGTTATGATTATTCCAAAATTATGGGCTATAGTTTCCTAAACCCGCTCAAAACTCAGCTTCCTACCCCATACAGGATTTACTTACAGACACTGATACACAGCACAAAACTTCTGCCAGATTTGGAGTAGTTAAGCAACTTGACTACTTCCTGACACTGCATGAGTCACAACATACTTTTGCATATAACATCGCTTTCCCTGGGAATTTGTCCTTCCAGCTGCATGCTTATAATCTTATTAGCTTACACTGTTAAATCATTTGCTCAAACACGGAGAAAAAAAAACAAAACCAAGATTAATAAGATAAAACTACTTACAGCCAATCAACATGACACAGATGGAAAAGATTTTCTCTGAGTTGGTGTTTGGAGACACATTTCCAAATCCTACACTTGTCAGACTGCTAAAGGTAAAATAAAGTGCTGTAACATATTTGTCCTTGATGGATGGCCCAGAGCTTGCGTCACTCTTATTGTAATGTTTTCCTAATTGTTCTCCTAAAGAATCCAACCAGCCAATCTTGTGAGCCAAGTAAGGTCTTTCTACATTTCCAATGGCATACCAAATGCAAGCAAGCCAGTGTGCAATTAGTGCAAATATGCACATAAGGAGCATCAAAACTGCAGCACCATATTCTGAATATCTGTCCAATTTCCGTGCTACCCTCACCAAACGTAGTAGTCTAGCTGTCTTCAGAAGACCTATTAATGTTGTTGTCTGTAAAAAAAAGATAGAAATTGGTTTTCTCTGTTAGCGAATATACTGTCATGAATAGTCAACATGAAGAAAGCAGTACAAATTCAATTATTTTGGGGAATAAACAAAACCAGTATACTAAACCATTTCAATGTAATCTTAATTTCATTTTCTTTAAACTGTCAATTTTATTACAAAACCCATGAAGAAAACAATAAGAAATGCAAATTTTAAATTAAGATATATTGAAGTTGTCATTCTCTGCTGAATACTTTTTCATTTTGAATATTATTTTGATCTGGATTTTTCAATCTTCCCTAATGGATTTAAATAATCCACTAGATTCATGATGTTTTGGCATGACAAAGTCTGCAAGTTATTGGAACTACTCATAATCATATGACTAGCCTTGTAGGTAACAAGCATTTATGATGTTTGAACAAAGTTGTGTGGCTATACTTGATCCTAACTTAGAGACTCTTTGCAATGCTCTGGCATACATGTTCTAGAAGAGAAAAGGAATAGGGCACAAATGTCCCAAAGAGTATCTTATTCTTCAATTATTCTTCCTGTTTATAATGGTCAGAACACTATACAGATAAAAGAAGATGAACCACTGTGAATAGAAAATAATGTAAAAGTTAATGCTGCCTGACTCCAGATTAATCTTATTTTTTCGTCGTTTACCCTGAAGCTTCCAGATGTAGGTTTTAGAAGCCACTAATAAAAGTCCTGTACCATAAATAAAAATCGTCAAATACAAACCAGGAATATATTCCAAGCACTTTAGTGCATACCTGCACTGTGATTTATTGCAGACTCTTTGAGACTGATCTTTTTGAAGAAATCTAAAGTTTATTAATGTAAATCGACAATTTAAATCAATAAATCATTTTCATACTTGTTAATTCCTTGTAATAGAGAGTGAAAACATTGCAAATAGTAACTACTTGATTTCAAAAAGAACTCATCTGCCTTTTCCCCTTCATTAAGTCTGAACATATATTAAATTATTCAGTAAATGTCAAGATTGAATCAATTTTTAATAAGTCTTTTTCTTCCTTCTTTTTTTTAACATGCATGTATATTATGTTACACTTAAATAAAAAAAATGTCTGAGCCTTAAAACCCACTCTGATTGTAGCATGTGTTGTGCGACAGCTTTCTTTAAGCAAGTACTAGACCAGTTTCTACATTTTATTAAATCCTTGCATTTACAATGCTTCTGAGTAAAATCTCAAGGCCCTTGTAACAAAAAACCCCAGACTTTCTTGGCTGCATTTGTCAGTGAAGAGGTCAATATGTTGTTAATATTTTCTGAGTAAATAAGCAAAAGGATAATGTAGAGTAACACTGGGTAAACACTCCTTGGTTCAACTTAACATCACAGAGAATAATTTCAGGGTGAATTTCTCACTGATGTATAAAGAAGGTTGTTTCATTGATTGTGACCTCAAGTCTGAAAGACCATATCCTTCAAAAAGCTTCATCTAGACTGAGCTTCAGCATGTGAATACTGCCATTAGATACAGTCTTCTATATATGGAAGATCAGGCTTAAATATTTACAATCCCTTAAGGAAAAGCTAACATTTTTTCTAAGTGGGGTGTTGGAACCATTCTATGACAGATGTAGTTATATCCCTACACCATGTGAGAAGCAACATATTCTTATAGTGTCCCTTAAATAGATCAGAATGTAGATTGTGAAAACAAAATATGTCAACAGTGTTCCACACCATTCTTAAGATAAGACTTGCTAATATTACTTATCCTCAGTGTCAATCCTGTGCTTAGATACAACATCAGTCAGCTCTGGAGTATGCTGGAGGTGTATAATGCAAGAAAATTCCATCTCTTTCTGATGAAATCAGCATGAGTGAGACTAGTTACTTATGCTTTAAACATCAAAAAACTTATCTTGAGTTTGAAATTTTTTAACACAATGGAGAGGCTTTGACACTAAAATACAGATGGCAGGAGAGGTGGAAAGCATGATCTGTAGGTTTTGGTTTCTGGGAGAAAAAAGTTACCTTCTAAAAACAGTTTATGGATACTATATTTTCTAAAAACAGAAGTTCATGGATACTACATTTTCTAAGTACAGAATTTATTTTACAAAATCCTTATATATTATAAGGGAGTAACCTTAAGTCTGATTAGTCTTCATTTTTAACTGTGAGATTAGTTTATACCCTCAGTTTCTCAAGCCCTGATGCTGAAATAACCACAGTAGGGGGCTATTTTGATGGACAGCAATTGATTGCAGCACGATTTGAAAGAACAGGCCATCAGTCTATCTGATTGCAGAGGGTATTATTCAGAAGTTATTACTGTATCAGATTGGAAGAGGAAGCTGCCATTACCTAATTAATTATCTGCACACATTCTATTCTGCCTGTGCAAAAAACCACTTTACAAATCATGGCTTTCTCACTGATGGACAAATCCTTAGGTTTCCTCTAGATTTTGATTGTGTTGGTTTTGTTTTTTTTTTTTCTTTCTTCATAAAATCCAATATCATTATTGTATAAATCTATAATGTAATATCTTATTTTTCTCTTTTTTAAACCAAATAACCCACTGAAATAGATCAAAGTGTCTCTTCCAGTGTGCATTAATATGAGTACTATAGCGTTAAGCATAGTTAACTCTTTTGTCTTTCTTGGGAAAATCTTTAATATATCCCAGAATTTGTCCTTTCAGTCTATACTCCATTACCTTAATATCCTCTTCTGAACACTGTGTCATTGTTGAAGACCCTTATGTTGTATGCATCATGATACTGGAAATGTTAGTACAAACGGCAATTAAATACAAATATTTCAACTAACCAAAACTTCTTTTTTTTTTTTTTTTTTTTTTTTTTTTAAATAGATGGGCACTGATATTTCAAATGCTGTTGATAAATGGCTTCCAAAATGGTCTACAGATAACTGTTTGCTCAAGGAGTGTTAGGGTTCTTCTCTGTTTCATCTTGAAAAGCAATTAAGGGAAGAAGATACTAAAAACTTTTCTGGTATTAGCCAGCCACCTAAATAACTTCCAGATACTCTAACCTAATGCTGCATCATCCTGGAAAGGACTCACTCCACAGGGTTACTAATATAAGGGTAGACTGCCTCTACAATCAGATATTCAGTCTTCAATGTGAAAGACTTGAAATTAATTGGAAGAGGTTTTCCAAGTAAGTTGATAAACTGAGCACAGAAAAATATATTGCTCCCTTCCTGAGATGTTTTCTGAGCTTGATTTACAAGGGGGCTAAAGTACTGATTCTATCAGGGGAGATGCAGTCAGGACTATGAGGTTCAATCTGTAATTCTAGAAATGTGGGTTTCTCCCTTTCAGTTTGCTTTAAACTGTGCAACGGTGTGAAGATATCAAAACTAAAAAAACATAAGAGTACTTTGATGCATTTATTTTTATTTTCTAAGGCAACATTTTTCCTGTTGGTAAGCTTTTTAATTAGGTTCTGTAAAATTGCTTTGATCACTGTTATTTGTACAAACAGCAAAAGACTTCATGATTTCTGCATATTTCAGCTGTTTTCTCTGGTATCAATTTAATAAAACTATAAATATAAAAATATTCTTGCTGAAGCTGTTTGTATGTTTTATTGTAGTAGGTACTATATGAAAGAGAAGAAACTCTGGTTACCTATATATCCATCTGATTTTTTCCTGTCCTTGAAAAGCTGATCAATACATTAAAAAGCACATTATTTTAAATATATGTCTAAACATGTCTAGTAGCCTTAATTAACATTCCACTTGTACATGCACATCATCTATGTCTGTGCTTTGAGGACCTGTGCCACTGCAACTATTATTTGTGAAGAAGAGTGATTAAAAATAAACAGTCAAAATATTAGAAAGATGAAAAGTCCATCTAGTAATTATTTTTTATCTTTCCAAGTATCAGGAATGCCACTTAACATTTACAATACAGAAAAAAGAGAATGGTTCACTACAAGCCATAATAATTTTGTATTGAGTCTGCTTAAACAGGAAAAAAAAAATTTAATATATTAGTTCCCTACTTTAGAAAATGGAAGGTTAACTGTCTTACTCTGTTGCTTTGCTATGGTTGACAAAGTATGGCTCAGACAGTGCTGCATGTGGTATTTGGATTATTATCTCCTGCCCTTTCTATACTTGTTTTGATATCAAGGTGTTTTAAAGCTGAGTAAGCACACATGGAGAGCTCTCTTTGGAGCTTATGTTGCTTACTAAAGCGACAATTGTTTGTAAGGGGTCTTATGTGAAGAATGTCTAGGTAACAAAAAAGAGCTATTTCATGAAAAAGATAACCCTTAAGACTGAAAAAAATCTTTTAAATGAAATATATTCCATTCTAATAGTTTTATATTTGCTTCTTGCTAAGCTATCAAAACGGGACTACTGGGGAATATTATAGGTAGCAATGTAGGAAGCAGAGGTGCAGTAAGTAGCAGCTCAGAAAAAGTGATTGACATATTCACTACTATGAATGAGAGAGAGAAGTCACAATGGCAGGGTGAACTGGTCATAATCTGTATAGTTTCATTGCTGCTTAGGTAAGCAAACTAGTTTTTCCAGGTAGTGAAACTGTTCAATTACTAGGTTTAGAGGAATTAATTTACTTCCATTTACAAGACTGAAAAAGTCTTAACATGTTCCAATAATACATGGATTTTGTATTTGTGCACTCACCTGACAGAATGCATTTGTTTGCTTCTAATCTGTAACATTATCTTTAATCCCTTTAGCATCACTTTAACACCTGTCACTTTACTTTTAAGGATGTCTGTAACAGGGAAAGTGTGGAAGAATGATGTTCAGGGTCAAATCCAAAGACCACTCCTTCAATGAACTTTGGAATTGATTCCTGTTTTAATTCCTGATGTTCCACACTTCTGATCATGCAACATATTTTTCTGGCAGTGATGAGCGCTCAGTGGTCAGAGAGACAAGCCATACCTGAAGTGGAATGATGTGGTCCAAGTTGGAAGTAATATCATTGTCAAAATGTTTGTCTTTCATGTGTGTGCACTATCATATCCATAGAAAAAAATCTGGAGAAAAACTAAGACCTACCACAGATAATCAATACAAAAGGTGATTAAAGTTCCTTTTGAATCTGTGAGCTTTTTAGTCACCTTCTGAATAGAAAAGTTCTTTTTTTTGTGGTAAGAGAGCTATTAATATTTCCTCTGTCCTTTACGTTACTTTCTCTCTTCTTACTGCATGCCCTTAAAATTTATTTCTACTTCATGCGATTACCTACGTTTCTCTACATTCCTCATACACACCCCGTGTGTACATGCTCATGTTCAAGTAAGTAGGATTATCACTACTGATTAGGAATGTTACTGTTGATTTCTATGACTGCTGAATTAGACCATATTATTATAATGATTTTTCAGAAGTATTGGAGTCAGGAAAACATTCTTGTTATATAAATTTTAAGAAAATGAAATTAAGAAAAACATGTCTAATATTCACCCTACTTCAGAAGTTTTTAGGACTGAATATGCTCACAAGAATCTCAGGCTGCATTTAGGTATGTGCCAGTTTTTTTGTATTGATTCTTAAAGACATACTTAATTAAGGTTACATGAGTAAGTTCACAATTCAGATCAGGATTTTGGGATGCATGTAAAAATATTTTCTGTCAAAGCAAATTACTGGAAAAGAAAGGAATTAATTTTAAAATTAAAACATTTTTACATTCTTTGCATTGTGACATAGAGGCATACAGTCAGATCAGTACATTTTAATGCTAAAGGTTGCTGATTAACTTGTAGTTTTCACCTTTCTCTTAATTAATGAGATGTACATATGGTTGACAAAACTGTCTGTGTCCCTTATGTCAATATGTGCAAAATAATATATTTAAGAAATGGATTTGTGTTCTTTGAAAAGTGAATGGATCATTCACTCTGTTTTGCTGCTGCTTTTTCAACTGCTGTATTCTATGCATCACATTCTCTCCCCTCCTGTCTGGTTCTCTACTTGTAGTTCACTTTTCATTAAAAAAATGTGATATAACTGTAGTCCTTCTTAAATTAAGTAAAATTCTTTGGAAGGAGGCAGAACTGGGTCAAGCACTCAGAACATAGTGTATGTTTTAAAAACCTTTGGGCAATTTTTGGGTGCATTGAACACTTTTTTAACCTATTGTACAGATAGGGTGAGGACGGTAGTCATGTCTGGAAAGATTAATCCCACATAAACTTTTTTTTTTTTTCTTTTGATAGTCCAGATTTTTTATAATATAGACAATAACCAAATCATTTTGTTAGGGGGTATAGCTTACAGTGCAGTTTACACTGAGTAAACATCTGATCTAAAGATTTTTAACAGAGAAAATTTATTTTAACGCTTTAATTCCAACACAACACTTATAATGAGCAGTTTTTATAAAGCCAGCAGCAAAATAGCAGTGCTTAAATAAAAGCATTTGAACGAATCCTTTGTACATGGTATAATTATTTCATTATTTGTAAAGACATATCAGATAAGTATCAGATATGGCATAATTGAAAAATACTAGCTGAATCATTCAGCTAGTTCTCCTGTCAGTGAGAACCTGACAAAGGAAAATTTAATTTTAGTTTAATTTTAAAAGATGGGGTATAACTACTAAACAGTCTATTAATAGAAAAGCATAAAATACATTAGGATATATAGGTTATTGTAGTAAAGTCAAAACTTAAGATTTCTTATTTGTTTAAGCTTACCTCTTCAGAGCCAGAGCCAAAAATCAGCAGGTCAAAAGGTATTGCAGCAACCATGTCAATTAGGAACCAGCCTTTGAAGTAGTGAATTGCTATTTTTGCTGGGTCACTTACCACTTCTTCGTTCTGGTTTACATATGTTGTTCTGAAGTTTATTAGAATGTCAATGATAAACATAATATCCACGATTAAGTCTACAACATTCAGTGGGCTGCAGGAATATCCACACTCTCTCCTCTTCCGTTCCTCACTATCATTCAGAAGGAAGGCAGCGGAGTAAGGGGTGAATATGGCAGTGTATATTACCAGCAACAAAATGAGCCAGTCCCAGACGGCTTTGAAAGGACTATAGTGCAATATAGTAAACTTGTTGATGCGAGGTGTCTGGAGTTTATATTCCGGTAGAACATCAGCTCCTAAGGATAGGACCTAGAATAAGAAATATAGCATGTTGGTAATCTGCAAATCTATTATCATTGTCTTAAATTCACTACAAAAGGGTCTGCAGTGCTGGTTCACATAAAGGTATGAGAGAAGTATTGCCTTTTGCTTCACTTCTACTTTGTGAATGCGTAAAGCTTGTTATCATTCCTTTAAAAGTATGGATTTGTTATCTACTGGTGTTATCTAAACTGGATTTCAATTTTATTCAGAAAGGATTATGTCTGTAGGCACTGCTTGATTTGCTGTCTCCGGAAGCTGAAATGTTTGTTGTAAAGAACAAACTTAGTGTGGGCACCAGATAAAACATCTTTCCTGTGGCTGTTCCTCCAGTTTGAATGAACCATGACATGAAGGAACTAAACCTTTAAGCATAAGAAGGTAAATTATATTTTTGTCCTTACTCAGTGCTTAGCATAGTTATAGAGACTGCCAGCAATTATGTTAATTATTACCTTCAGTGCTGCAAGTGCTCTCCAAATCTATGGGACTCACATCACTTCATTTTACACAGACCAATGAACAAACATCAGATAGTGACAAACTTCAGCTACTACCCATTTGGGCAAGCGACATATTCAAGAAATCTTATACTTTTTTTCCACCAGTTACTTCTACATATTCCTTATCTCCCATCTAATTAAAATCAATGCTCTTTAGAAAATAATATTTTTCAAAAGTCATTAAAATGAACAATTATACTGAAATGAAATGACGATTGGAAGGAGAAATGCCTTGTAAGCAACATTGTCTGCTTTTATTTGCTTTTTGATTAGCAGTAAGTAGTTTAGGATTTAAGATTTCAGCTCATTCAAGATTGAGGAATTTTATGCTCCTCAAATGTAATCTTTATTGATGATTATAAGGGTTAACACAATCCCCTCCTTTTAACTTTTCAACAGCAAGTGTTGTATAAACCTCAGATCCTGTCCTTAGTAATCTAAGTGGCACTTCATATTCAGTGAGGTTCTACTCTGAAAATGTTGTGAGAAAACCAGGGTTAGCAAACACTCTTCTCCTTTGAACTGTGAAGAAAGAGACGATTAAGCCATCCAAAATATTATATGATACCTTCAAGCATCCATTAAGCACCATGCTGAGCTGATGACAGAGGATGTACATCTATTTTTTATATTGTAACTAGGACTTGCACTTAACTAATGGTGCAAGCTATTATTTATAAGTGTTCAACACACTAGCTGAAAGAAAGCTGTAGCATCAGCATGGCTTAGTCTCTTAAGAAGTCTTAATACTTTCAGACCACACCTGGTGAGTTAACAAGAATGATTTCCTAGTATTTGAGAACAGTGTGAGTGTAAGTGGCAAGGTAACTGCTTTTAATACAATTTATATCAGTGTTCTCCTGCTGGATTTTCAGACAATGAAAGTAATGGATTAGACAACAAGAATAATAAAGCTTACTTCACAGGTTTCTTGCAGTTGCTTGAAATTTCCAGCCAGTGTGCTCCACTTCAGAGCAACACATAATGTAAATTGAACTGATTCCCCTGAAATATAGCTCCTTTTCTAAATTTAGTTACATTCATTCCTAGGTTGGTTTAGACTGAGGTGAAACTGAAGAGTAAAAAAATTAAAACACACCAAGTGGGCAAAATAAGGGAAGAACAGTATGAAAGTGATCTTAGCAGAAATGGATCCAACTTCTGCATGATAATTTCTTAGACACACACAAAAGGAGAGGATGACTGATGGTTGTGGGTTTCATATTTATAATGTGATATAGAACTTTACATTTCTGCATTGCTTACTCCCATACGTTGGGAAGTGAAAGCACTCATGTAACTACTCTTGTTTGATGGATCAAGAGAAAGAATATGGAATTTTGTTTCTCAAATAAAAGAAAAAAAAAATCACAGTTGCACATATATAAAAACCAGAAAACATTTATTTGCTTTGCTCTTGGCAGTTTCAATAGAGTGCTTAAATATGAGGTCAAGTTATCCTTTTGCTGTTATGTGACATCTTTAAAAGGCTTTCTCACACTGGTTTTGCTGGTGAAGGTAGGAATATATTTGTAAATTGTGTGTTTTATAAGCAGCAAAGGTGATAAATTTACTCTATTTATAATGAGAAAATTTCAAAGTTAAGTAAACTGTATTACATTTTGCCTTTGAATGAAGATGCCTAATCTAAAATACAACTTCTGTATGGCCCTGTTTATCTCATTAACTGTTAAGCCAGCACTGCTGCAAGTTACAAGACTCTTCCTTCAAACACATTTTTTTGACTTGCTTCAGGTGTTCCACACAGATAGGGCTAGTGAACAGCTTTTGCTCTTTTTAGGTTCATATGTTCACTTTCTAAGATCATAAGTTCAAGGTGGCACTTATTATAGAAGGGTTGCAATCAGAGTGAGATCAAAGTAATAAATTCACAGTTTTGGATAGATTTATCTTTCTGAAGTCTTTGGTAGCTTTTAGTTTCTCAAAGATAACTGTAGTTCACTGAAATTGAGAGAAAAGATACTTAAGAGGAATGATAATTTATTAATGGCTGCTGTTCTGTTAAAGAAAAGGAGAAAGGAAGTATATGTACCAGAGGTACTGTCAGGTGACAATAAAAAAAAAAAAAAAAAGATTCAGTAAGCTTTTGTCACTTTAAACACCACTGTTTGTGGTGTTATTTTTTTTATTTTTTTTTTTTTTTAAGAATTCTAACACCTTTCCACTCAAGAAAACCTGCCTGGTACTGAGTAACATTTCTGACCTGTGTTGTGTTCAATAGACTTTGTTTTGCATAGTGTTTCTTGGTGAAGTGTCAAGGAGACAAACTAGGCTGATGTTTTTGTATCACATTGGCCATATGCTTCACTGGATTGTGTTAGGGGACTTCTTAATGGCTCTGCAGCAACACATGCAGCAACAGTGTTTGGCACTTCTGGGAGAAACACAAAGATTATCTTTAAAATTTCTTTTATACATTACAATATGCAGACAAAATGTTGGATGATCTGGGAATTATACTCCAATCTCTGCCACTGAGTTTCTCAGTGACCTTAGGCAAGCTGACATTTAACCTCTCTAACTTCTGTCAAGTAAAAAGTATAATATTTACCTATTAAACTGAAAGCATCTTGCAAAGGATAATGAGTGAAAAGCATACACAGAAACTGTTACACAACAGCAATGAGTTATCATGGTTCATAATATTCTAAATTTAGCTGATTCTTTTTATTTTTAAGATAAATTTACACAAATATTTGTCCTCTTCTTTTAATTTTAAATTTATAACTTAATGAGGACAATTTCCAGTTAATTTTTATTTTGTGGATGAAAACATTTTATTTTTGTTATCTATTATGCAAACTGTACAGTTTCAAGAGACTCTGGAAGACCCATATTGCTATACATAATATGTATATTCATAAGTTTCGTTCTGAAGCATTTTCAATTGAAATTTATTAAAGAATGCAAGTAAAAGAATACAGTAAAAACCAAAGCATAATATAACGGTGTATTAATAAATCATAACAGAAATAATAAATGGTAAGCTACATGTTTTGAGTACCACCACAAATTGTTAAATACCTCTGCCAAACTTCTGTATGGATTTACAGTATGGTTTCCTAGCTATTTTAGCACTGCAGGAGAACATGTGTGAGGTAGGGTTATATGCTGAGCATAGGTCTTTAAGCAACTGTAGAGTTATGTAAAGCACAAGAGCACGGAGGTCAACCAGAAAGCATGCCTGATGCTTTCAAGAAGCACTGAACTTGTTCTGCGAGCATAGTGTGATTGCATGGACCAGATGCTATAAGCAAGTTATTCAGAAAGCATTGGACCTTTTGCACTTCACTAAGTATTCACATTATTTTTGTGATGTATATTTCCAATCAGACAGGACATCCCTATATTATACAGCATATAGTATGTTCACAATCTCAGTAAGACCTTTCATCATGGACAGAACTAATGCACATCTGGAAAATTTGAACAAAGAGCAATGTTTACAGGTGGCAAAATAAGAGCTATATGGGTGGGGGGAAACACCAGAGTTGCAAGGTAGATAGATTCCAAGTATATCTTTGAAAAAGGTAGATGTGGATGTTTCATAGGTGCAAAGCTTAATAAATTAATTTTTCAGAAAGGTACTTTCTTATATGTCATGACAGAGTGTGTCTCATATGAATTGTGTATTTAAATGATGTACTTAAATTTAGTACTAAATACTGTTTTGTCAGTGCTGCTTCTGCCACAGAGGAATTAAAGTTTGTACTAACAAGGTTAGCCCTTGCATAGCACCCTTTCATGTTAAGAGAATTTCATAAACATTTAATAAAGCTCAAACTCTAAATATAGTCCCAAATTTCCTGGGGACTTTAAAAGAAACATTTATCTCACCTACATACACCTTCCATACAAGTGTGGAAGATGCTACCAGTCCACTTATTGAAATAATTGTTAAAATTATTTTTTTCAAGGCAATACTATATGACATGAAAAAACACTTTATTTTTCTTGCTGGACTCAGTCCAATGCTCCATGCACAGCCCTGGAAGATAAAAGGATGATCACTCCTGCACCTTTAAGTCAGGGAAACTGTAGCAAATCTAGCTACATGTCAGCTATTTCTATGCTGAGACATTTGAATGTCTTTATTATGAGTAAAGTTTGAAGAAACTTTAAAATTTCTCATTATATAAAGTGTATTCAGAAGCCAAGATATGACATTTACGTGAAAATGTAAGCAACATAATGGAACCAGTATAATTCTATTATAGACCTTATTGTAGCTGGTGAAATGTAAGGGAAGGAATATGGAAGAATATTTGACTTTTCAGATCTTCAAATACACTTCAAAGTTGAATCAGAAAGCCAAAATCAACCATACTCATTATCTGAACATAACAGTGGAAGGTGACTACATTAATGAAAGGTAAAGCATGTTCTGTTTTCTCAAAGCATATAGGCAAGAATTAACATGAGAACATTCATACCCATCTCATTTTTATAGGAGGTTTCTATAGATTACTAGGCTAGGTTAATCTTAATGATCTCTAAGTAATTTCACAAAAATTAAAAGCTATTTGGATGACATTTAATTTTTTTTTTCAGTGTCATTTTTAACTCTGTACAAGTTTATTGCTGGTGACTAGGAAATCAAGGAAGGTAGCATCTCCTAAGTTTGAGCAAAGCTAAGTTTCTATTCCTGTTTGTTTGCTGATGCAGCTCATGGTGCAGAATGAACACTGCCAATATTATCCAAAACCTCTTAGATCTTGAGTACAACCTCTTCCTTTCAACAGGTGGCTTTGAACTAGTTTTCAGATCTTTATTAACAAGACAAATAACAGTATTGAACAGGAAAAACTGGGAAAACAAAAGAAACAAGAAACATGAAACAGATACAGAAGTTAAAGTCATATTCCTTTAATAATTAACTATTTTGTCGTGATCATAGACCTTAAATCCAAATAACAGCGCTGTTCAAAAAATTAAGCAGTATTACTTCAGCTTTAAAAGAGGATATGATTTTGCATTGGAGATTTTATTAGATTTGTGGAACTCTTTTCTCTTGAATTAACCTCTCCTGGCTCTCTCCTTTTCTGTATTAGTTCTACTGAAGTTACCGAGCTGTAACTAGCAAGGACATCTCTTCCCTTTTCACCTCTATTCATACCGCTACCATAAGACCCCTGCAGACTGGACCTTCTAAAGAAATCCCTGAATATAAAAAGACCTAAAAATAAATATTACACAAGTATTACTGAGCACATGGAAATTAAATCAACATTTGCTCCCTGATGGTAGACATTACCAAAGTCCTCAGAAGACTACAAAGGTCCTTTGCATTTCATTCTTTTTCCTTGATGCTTACATGAGACAACTAATAAGATTACACCAGTACTGAAAGGAAGCTGAAGTGCTTTTGATTTAGTGCATCCTCCAAACACAGCATTACATACTACTTTCTCACATTGACGTTAAAAGGCATTTTTACATGTAAAATATATTTTTACATGTTTTTCAAATGATAACTATTAAAAAAACCCCATCTTAAACGATCCATAGAAATTGTGGGGAATATTAATACTTTTATTCTTGCTTTACTCTTTTGTCTGTATTAAATGCTTTAAAATTATGTAGTATAACAATTTGTATATCATAATGATACATAACTTTATCAGATAATTTGAGGTATACCCATAAGGTCTTATAAAACATTGTTTTAATGGCCTCCATATTTTGTAAGTTAAGTTTTTATTAAAGAAAATCTGCTGCTGTGTGAAAATATGACTCGTCCTTGCCTGTCCTATATGTTTCCCATTTGGGACTTCAGATACACTAAGATATAAACCTTTCTTATTTAAACAATGATCTCAATATTTCTTTTTTTGCAGGTTCACAAATAGCACAGTAGAATTTCTTTTTTTTGCACTATGCCCACATATTTATCAAGTGTAATTTTAAGTAAACATTGAAACAGCACTTTTGTTATTAATGGCTGAACCCGAAAACTAAAATTTTGACCAATTTTGTTCCAGAAGTCCATCTGCCACAAAATAGTTTCTTTTTCAGTTAGTCAAAGACAGGTTTTATGGCATTCTCACCCTAACTGAAATGCAGAAACACCAGAAAGGTTTTGGATATTCAGTAAATTAATATTCTGGAGGAGCTACAATTTGGTAAGCAATGAGATTCTTTGAAAGAAGAAAAAAAAGTGGTTTAAGTGGTATGTATGGGGAATGTACTGTTAAGTAATTTTTACAAAAAACGCTTGCAAAATTTCATTGAAGTTGAACATTAATGCCGTTTGGCAGTGTTCAAATTTCAGTAAAAGAAAAATTTTTACTGAGACCTAGACATAACCTCTCAAAATATTGCCATAAAAATGCCATCACTGATTTGATGCTGGAAAATCTGCAAGGAATAGAGAATGACATTGATTTTAAAAGGTCCTGTGCACTGAGTCTAACACTGCTGCTGTGACCATTCAAGTTACATTGGTTGAACTGTTCTCTCTCTGCCTTCGGTATTTTAGTTACAGTTCCATCTTTTTATGTCTATTCACTATTATAGGTGAATATTTTGCTGGCTGCATATCTGCTTTCTTGTGTTCTGATTCTTCTTTAATCTCCTGCTCTGTAATGTGTAGCATTTGTGTAGCTGAAGCCACAAGACTTTTCAGCTGGAAAGACTGTCATCTCAAGCCTACCTGAAAACACACAGTTCAAATTGCTTGTTTCCTCCAAGAGAAGAGGAAACCCTTTCCCTCTTTGCTGGGAATGCTTGTGGGAAATAAGACCATGCAAGTAATATGCTGCCAACTGGATTTTACATGGCTCTTTGCGGCCGAAATTTTAACTTTTACATCTTCTGTAGCTTCAGTGTTAATGGTACTGTGATAGGAAGTTGCATTTGAGCTGTCAATGGAAGATCTTTCCTCTCTGTGTATCTGTCTCTTCTGCTCTCCATATTTTCTGTTTAGGGCTGTCATTAAAATACATTCCATTATATTCATGAATGGGGTGTTTAGATAAGCAGTAATTATATTTTAAATCGTGTCATCTAAACATGATGAAACAGAGAACAAATTTAAGATCTGATATCATGGTTGAAGTCCATGTAGACAGTCTATCAGTATCTATCAGTGACATGATTTGGCCAACAAACAGTGATTGGGTTGTTGCCTTGAAATTATAGCAGCTGTACTGAACAATTACTGGATTCTCACTAGTGCTTGCACTATATAAATGTAATGATATCCAAGAACACTGAAATCTCCAGAAATGTCATAGTGCATCAGAGAACTCAACCAATACCACAATAAAAAACCAAGGAGCTAGGCCTTATTATTAAGTAGTTTGACTTTCCATGCGAAAAGAATTACAAAACTATCCCTGATCTTAAAGATATACAAAGATTCCTTAAGAAATGTTGTCCATTTAGTCCTCATTTGATAGGGCAGCATCCTTCCTTGGTGGTGATGAAAACTTTAAAATCTGACTCAGATTTGAGAGCACTGTGACTTCCTGGGAGCGCTGAGTGCTCTACAGGGCTGAGGCTATGAAGTGCCACATTTTCATAAGACTCTCAAGTAATTAGGTAAATCTATTCAGCTAAAGATATTTAAATACAAGGTATCAGATCTTCAAATTCTCAAGCAGTTATGTGTGCTATTAAATTAAAGCAGTAGAATAGCCTTCTTATGTTTGTTCAGTAAAGTTATGCAGATTTCATGGAAATAATATTTCTGTGGATGTTACTGTCAAACAAAATTCCTTCTATACATCCTTAAATACATGTAATAACTTAGAAAACTCACTGTCTCTAACCTATCATTTATTTTCTCATGAAGATGGATATCAAAAGAGGAAGCATTTTTATAGGTCTTTTTTCTATCCATTATTTTCCATTAAAATGTTAAGAAATTACTTATAGATCTTAAACTTCAGGAACCTCTTCTTGCAAGTCAGTATGTAATTACTTTCATATTAATGGGCAATGCATCATCAGAGAAACACTTAGAAGCATGCAGATTTATTAAGTATGCTTTACTGAACTTTAAATCTTAAATTACTGATATACAGATTATCAAAGAAGGAGATATTAACAACTGACTCTTTTTAGCAAATTGTGTATCCCTCTTTTTAAAAATTCACTATGAGGTGTTATTTCAGAAGACAGAAATGCTATCCTCCAAAATGCTAAAGAGCTTGTGAGTTATTTGTTCTCTTCTAGCAACAGTAAACTTTTCAAGCTTTTATGTAACAACAAAACATCAAGGGTCACATTTGTAATAAGGGCTTAAATTATTCCTGTGTGTTTTAGTCACCTGACAGATATTTTCTATCATTTGTTTTGGCATGACAACAAAGCAAAGTAGATTTTGTGCTTGTTGATGTTATGTCTTCTTCCTCACAATGTTTATGAAACATGTATCTTTCATTATTATCCATTTAGACTGGTTTGCAAGCTGCCAAAAATTTTGATGCAGCTAAAGTAGAGCATCAACGCTGTAAGAATATCTGACGCATATAGACTGAAAATGAAACAGTGACACTCCAGTTTGGTTCTATGTTTACTGATACAACTGTTAGGAGTAAAGGGGAAAGAGAAACAATCCTTATGCTAACGTTCATATTCATTACTTTCATGCTAAATATTTATTCCATTATCAGCAAAAGAAGCAAACTTATTTCCTAGAAAATGGGCATTTTGTAGTTAGATCCCTTAGTGTTTAAAAAGGTGTGAAATGCAATTGAAACTGCTCTGGTAGCTGGGGAAAAGCTTAATTTAGAAATGTCCATCTCCCCTGTGGCTCTCCATGCCTAATGAGCATATGCCAACCCTGTCCACTTAAAGGAGACATTTAGTCTTAGTGTTCTGCCCAGAACAGATAGTGTAATTTATCTAGAAATTACTATCTCATACAAAAAAATCTTTTTCAAGCTTTGTTTGAAAATGTGGAAGGAGGCTGCAGTCCACATGCTATTCAGCTAAAGTGATTTAAATACAAAGTATCAGATCTTCAAATTCTCAAGCAGTTATGTGTGCTATTAAATTAAAGCAGTAGAATAGCCTTCTTATGTTTGTTCAGTAAAGTTATGCAGCTTTCATGGAAATAATATTTCTGTGGATGTTACTGTCAAACAAAATTCATCAGAATAAATTAGCTATCCTCTTAACAAGTTCTACAGGATGACCTTGAGCTGCCGGCACTGATTTCACTTCCAAACCCAGCAACTAGCATTATTAGAGACTAAGCTGCAGAAAGAGATGTTACTCTCCTTCACTTCTACTCTTCCATTCTTAGACCACCTGCAAACCCAGTGAAACTAAACTTCTCTGAACAGAACAGATTGATACAGATGTGAGACCATAACCACACAGCAATTCTTTATTTCAAAAGAGAGTAGGTTTCTTCATAATTAATATAATTCATTTTAAAAGCAGAATATTTTCAAAGAAGATGGATACTTAGATGAAAAAAAAAAACCAAAAAACCAAAAAAGCAAAGCTTTGAAATGAATAACTTTTCTTCCCATTTAATAAATGTTTCTCATTTATTAGTAGCAGTATTCTGGACCTGTACATAACTTTTCATGCCAGCTTCCAAGATATTAAATGAAAAGTAACTACTTTTACTGCAATTTTTGTATTTTAAAAGATGCTTCCTTAATGTAAAATTGGCATTTTTTTAAATAAAAATCTTATGCTTGAAAATACTCCTAAAGTGTATCAGAGACAATTCCACTGTCTACCACAATGAAAAAATTATTCACCTGTCAAAGAAAAACAGATAAATCTAATACAAGGCCACCCTGATATCAAGAAGAAACTCTTTGAGTTCTCTATGTACTTTGAATATCATTTAAATGCTCATGCAGTTTAGGTACTTTATTTCAGATAGATTTGAATTTTGTAGTATATTTCTACTCTCTAGATGGCCTGAATTAGCCTCTTTTAGTAAATGTTTTCTAGAGATGTTTGTTGTGCTATGCTTATTTATTTTATTCTCAGTATCACCTATAACACTCTTAAAGCACAATAAGTGCTTTGCAACTACATGTTATCACACTGATTAGCACACCATTTCATAAACATAATATTTGGAATTCAATGACCCTTTGATTTTTGATTCATACAGTTTGTTCCTGATTTTTCCCATACTGTAATTTTATTGATATTTCAATACAATTTAAGGAGTGGGGGTTTTTTGTTTGTTTGTTTGTTTTTTGTTTTTTTTTTGTTTTAAAGCATTATCTCTGAACTATTCTGAATATCCACTTGTCTATTGATTCTGCTATCAGTTACAAGCTGAAAGCACTATCCAAGTTCTAACACGACAGATAATAGATAACAAGTGTGACCTTTTTATTTGCTTATTAATTTTGAGGGCATTCAGAATTCATTAAACAACATGACTGCGCTTAATGGTCTTTACTTTTTGTTAGTGTTTCTAATCCTGTAAAAAAAATCCCAAAACCTAACAAACCCTGTCCAGAAAATATTTTCCTCAGCTGCCAATACATCAAAACCAGTCAATCCACTTGCTTCTTTCCTAGCTCTTGGCCAAGACAAAAGAATAATAACCTTGCTGCTGTTTCGCCTTTATATGCTTAAAGCCACACAGTTTCTAATCAGTCGTAGAAGATAACAGCTTTATAATTATCACCAGTTATATCAACACCTTACTAGCTGCAAATTACCAGAACTTTCTGCTCTCACATTTAGTTTATTAATTTCTCTCATTAATGATGTGTAGGAACTTAACTATTTCCTTGAAAAAGTTAATCTTTCAAATTACCCATTAGTTTTTCACTTTGTGTAATAGGTACTATTATGCTGAAAGGGAAACTCATTACTTGCAAGAAATGAACATTAAATTGTTGTCTGAAAATACCTGCATGAAACCTGATGAAACTGCCTCTTAATAGGAGTGAATATGCAATTTGAGGTACATGCTAAATATTGCCTGCCCAGGTTGTCGCATTCTGTGGCTTGATCCAACATTGGTACTGCAGCGCATACATGTGAGGTGTCTGGCATTAGAACAGAGTTCAGAAGCCAGATCATTTGAGGGTAAGGGCACTCAGGGAGGGAAAGAGTCCTGAGTCTACGTCCCTGGGTTATTTCTGTGGATTTTTTAACAGATGGTCATTTACGTAAGATAAGTAACAGAAAAATACTCTGGCACAACAACACAGAACAGCCTCTAAGTGGTTACTCTAAATGTTAGCTACACCAACAATGTTCCTTGTAAAATGCCATCTTTTTCTGGGCCATGAGTTCCACAGATTTCTGCCCTCTTCCTTTTCTCTTTCTGCACATCAGATAGACATTGTTTATCGCTGGGTGATTTTCGTTGGGAAAATACATGCTTATGCTGACCTAATCATAAATACTGTATCCTTAGTTAACATGGTAATCACTTGACTCAGATCTAACTTTGAAGTTACAATGTTTTGAGTGGGAGGTTGGGCTAGATGGCCTCTACAGGTCTCTTCCCCACTAATTTTTTGTATGGTTCTAAGGTTATGTGAAAGAGAGACTGCGACTCCTTTCATGGGTGTTTTAAGGCAACCGTTACATGTGTGAAAGGTACTATTCCAGGCTGTGCATGCCAAGTGGAACAGAGGAGCCTGACAGTTCTTTGGATCTCAGTGGGTCTTGACAGGGGCTAAGCAAGGACTTGACTTCTGGCAGTTCATGGTGGAACAGTTCATGTGGGTGTCAAAATTGTTGGTTTCAACCAAGTAATATACCAAGTTTAGAAACTTCCAAAGTCAATCTATCAAGCAACGGGTGTTTAGGGATTTAGACCTCTAGTCTAGCTAAGTGTTGCCTACACCTTGGTTTTGATCAGTTTTACTTAGTTTGTAGGGCACCAGTTCTTACACACTCAACATATCCATCAAAGTAATTATTTTCAGAACAAACTACAATGCATTCTGAAAGCCTGTATCTGTCTATTTCCCCACAGTTATTAGCATCAAAAGATTTAAACTTTTTTTTTTCCTTTGGGAAACAATCTAGTATTAAAAAAAAAAAATATGTCATTCCATGTAAGTATCACAGAACAGATTGCTGAGTATTTGGTTCAATGCAGTAACAACGAAGAGATTAAACAGAACATTGGTTACTTGAAAGTGTAATTAATAGAAGATACTGGATACTTTTTCCCAAGTCAGCAAAATCAAAATCAGAAGACTAGATCTTGGGGGAAGGACATGGATTAATTAAGGATGCATCCAGGTTACATGCTTCAAAGCAGCTGAGGTTTCTGATTACTCCATTTCTACCATATGCTGGTAGAAATCTTCTCAAAACACTGCAGCAGTTCAGATGACTTAGCCTGTTCAGCTGCCACAGAGAGAAGAGGCTCTACTGGAAGGAAAGAATCTTTTATCTTTCACAGTTGCTGTGAATCTGTAACTATATTGGCCATTTTATTACTTGATGCGATATCAAGTAAATGCAATGATAATGCTGTGTTTTCTTCTGAAACTGATCAAAAGAGTGGGCTTTGTTTTCTGCTTCCTTACACTTTCTACAGCTACTTGCTTTAGTGCAAAAGAGTCTACTCTCCAATTTTGGTGACATCTTTGCCCAGGTATAAGTGACTATCTTGAGACTTGGATATTTATATTGGTTTTGCCATCAACATGTTCTCTACTTCTTTTTACAGTGTGTCACATCTTCTAAATGATAATGAAATTACACACACTTATACTATTTCTATAATTACATCTATAGCAATTAAGAAGCCTAATTATATAATGACAATAAGATATGAAATTTCATTGAATGAGAATGCTAAGTATGATTATATATACAAAGGGAATAATTTCTGTATAAGCTACGTCAATAGATCATTAAGAACAAGAATAGCACACAATAGAAAAAAAAGATTTTCAGTTCAGCAGAAACCAATAATCTAAACTTTCCATACACTAACTAGGGAATGTTGACTCTGCTTACTCCCCAATTTCTTTTTTATATGTCTGCCTTGTTGTGTAATTGGAAGACCTATTAAAATATTCAGAATTTTCTGCTTTATGTCAGCTTGCATTCCAAAATGAACTGCCTTGAAATGTTGTTTGTATGTGAGTTATTGCATGATGTTGTAAACAGCTCAGTGTGTCAGCTGAATCAGATTGCTGAAAATGTAAAGATCAATAATTTGGTTTATTTTTAGGTCTTATATTGTCCCTGTATGTCACAGATGCTGCTAGTCTTCTTTTAGCCTGAAAACCTGAAGGTTAGTTTGAAGACATGATCATATAATAGTTCTTTTTATATCAACAGCTGAGACTGGCCTTGGGGAATGTTGTTACTTATTTCTTAACCTTTTGGGGCTGACAAAATAGAGTCTGACTAGATTACAAAAACGTAATAAAACTACAAGGTCTATCACTTCATATGTGACCCTTCACTGAGATCTCCCCAGAAAAACTGTGTGTTCAGCATGTCTATAAATCAGATATAAACTTCCAATCAACCATGTACCCCATCAAAGTATATATTCAACATATGATAGCCACATACCTAGTTTGGGTATATAAATTTCCTACAGGTGTGTGGATGATGAAACTGTTTTGTAAAGCATTATTTACAAGAAGTTTAAAGATCATAGTTTTACCTCCCTGTAAATAGATTATTGAGATAAATCATAAACAAAAGATACATACTGAGTCTTTCAACTGCATGCTGTATCTCAACAGGCTGATGAATAACAACGGGATCAATAATCTCTAAATGTTAATGATCAGGGGCCACAAAACAGATTTTCTTAACACATTAAATAAACAAGTAATTTATAAGTTTATTAACTGAACCAGCTATATTGTTTGTTGCCAGTGTTAATCTATGGGTATTCAGAAATTCTCTTTTCTTTGAAAATAAGCATAGGTACTGTCTCTTCTAATATTCGTGCTGCTTTGAGTCTATTCATGACTGACCTCAGAGCTTTAGAGTCAGTGGGAACTGTGGGAACTGGATGTGTAAGATTTAAAATAAAATAATATTTAAACAAAAGTTAATGTTGCTTACTTTTGCACCTCCACACACTGTAATTTTACAGCCAGAAGTCTGCTTTATATATTAATCAAAGATGTTAAGGGACAGATGTCAAATTTTTGCCCCACTGCTGTCTTTAATAAAAGTCTATTTTTTGTGCCTCTGGGAAGAGACTTGTCTCTTTTTAACAATCAGTGTCAGAACACCAACTGAAGCTGTCACTGCAAAAGAGTGCAGAAATTGGACTAACCCCCTGAACAGACTGTCAAAAAAAAAAAAAAAAAAAAGTAAATCGAGTCTCTTCTAGGCAAGAGATTAGTTTAGCACCTCCGGATACTATAATGTGAAGCATTAAAAACCCCAACTTTTACTAAAGTGGAATGGAAACATAAATTTAATTTTAGTGAAAAGTAGCTACACAGTTGCTACGACAATGTCAATTTTTCAACAGGGGCTATTCCAGAGGAATAGCCCAGGGTGGTGGCAGATACTACTGGGCTATTTGAGTAAAAGTCAATGTTATGCAGAAACAGGAATCCAGAAGACGTTGAGCTACCCTGCATTACCAAAGGGGTTTTTGATGAGTGGAAGACCCAAGTGAAAGACCAAGACATCAGCATGTCTACTTATTCTGGACTATTGCAGAAGCAGCACTTCACTGCAAGCTATATCTTAAAGCGATTTTAATCTCTACTTAATGTCCTGTACATGCCAGTTAAGTAGTTAGACAATATTTGAAGGGCCTTTGCAGTAGAATTTATAATCTCTTTTTGGACAGAGTAATTTATTTGTATTACTTAAAAGGTAAGATGCTGAGGATTCTCCTGTCTTCTCCTAATTTATTCCACTAATATCTTACTGCTAAAGCACGTCACTCCTCACATGCTTTCTGAAAGTGTATCACTTCCTCTAAACACAATGGCCATGACTCTTTTATTTATTTTAGTCATTATTCTTCCTCTACCTTGTGGAGTCAGCTATTTGCCATCCCTTCCTTTTTATTCACTACCTGAATTAATTCTAGATTGTGGAAATGATAGAAGTCATATATCTACTACCTTTAGAAAGAAATATTTGATTTTATTGATGCATGAAAGAGAATACAGAGTGTAGTGATGCAACTGTGAAGTTCACTGATACCTTAGCATGGTGCATACCAGCATCCATGGCTCTGTATTTTGAGTTGTACAATGAGAGGAGTCACAGCAGTGGAAATGTCACATTATAGCAGTGACCAAATTTCTCAGGAAAGCTGAGAAAAGGAAGGGAGATACACAATAAGGAGTACAGAGACGAGATATAATGGATGGATGGATGGATGGATGGATGGATAGATGGATGTTTGAATGGTGCAATTTGCAATTGGAAGTGGCCTTCCATGCCACCAAGTCCTGCAATCCCAGAAAACACATCATGTTATCTGCCCCTTTATTTCTAAGGCTCTGTTTAATGACATTTGGGATTCCTGCCCTAACTTCTTTCATTAGAAGATTTCAGAATGTCACTACGTTGATTAAGGGTGACCTATTAACTTAACTTTGGCCATTTTATATCCATTTGCTCTTTTACTGATATTGTCCCACAGATTAAATAGGTCGCATTGCCCTCTATACATTCTTGATGCTGGTTTACAGATTTATGTATCAGAAGTTTGTGTCAGCATGAGCATATTCTAATTATTTCATATTATATTTCTGACATATTCTATTCTAAACACTGTGCTCAAACCTTCCTAAACCAGTTTTGTCCTATTCTGAAGATACAAAATAGATCTATGTGCCTATGAGAAGTCTTACAAAGAAATTTACAGGCAGATGTGCAGTGGAACACTCATAAAACATATTGAAAATACTGGGGATTAGAAACATAAATGGGACTAAAACTAGACAATTTCACCTTCTGAATGTCTATTTCTAATCTAATTCATGAATAACTAGCTAAGTAGATCTTAGGCTATCGAATTCAGTAGATCTAAATTTCTTTATACCCCCTGGGAGTTTCTCCCTGTATGTAATCCAAGACCTTAGGCTGCAGCAGCAGCTAAAACCACTGATAAATGAATATAAGAGAATAATTAATAGTTGTGGGGAATTCTTTCCAATTGTGATGAATGGTATATTATCAAAGTTTGTTACACAAATTGCACTTTACACATAGGTTGATACAGTTCTAGAAAATTACATAAACCGATGTAAAATTAAATTAGTCTTTTCTGAAATGCAAAGATTTTATAGAGCATTTCAAATTTAATTTTGAATTTAGTTAGTATCAAAATTCCTGGAAGGTTTAGCCAATCCAAGCCATTTATACTGGACCTTTAAAAAATATCTAAGTTACTTGGAAAGTAAACATAGAAATATTTATTTATTTATTATAACAGTGTCATTAGTACGTAGAAATTTGGCAGTTTGACACTAATTAACCAGTCAGAATTTTGAAAAAACCAGTCAAGCTTGACATGCCTACATAACTTATATAAATTAGTCTTTTTAATAACTACTATGAATATATTTAAACATATGAAAATGGATCTGGAAAGGATTACATCTTTTACAACTAACCAGGGAAGAAAGTACAATGGTTGCAGATTCAAGCTAGCTATCAAAGTAAGTGAAAGATAAAAATCCAATTACTTTTTAGTCACTAAAGGATCTCTGGACAGAACTGATAGAATTTTTATCTCTGTTTCTCTAAAAGGGTATACAATACATTCCTTTTTATATCCATCAAAGGGAGTAGGAGCATGGTCAATATCTGACATAGCACCAATGTAGAGAAGCTGCAGTCTGGCCTGTGGAAGGCAGGTCAGCAACAAGTCAGAATCAACTCTTTGCAAGGTCTTCCTTATAGAATGTTTATCTGCAATTTAATACATAGCACTTCTAACCTCTTTTAGACTGTTAATGGATGGACATTTAAAGACCAACCCTTTTTTACTAAGACTATAGAAGTTATTTTGAATACTGTCACATCTTAATATTTATTTTCAGTATGTTGCACATTGGTAGCCTGTCCTTGGCACTGTCAATATGACTTTACAACACAAATTTAATAACAATACTGAATTTAGCCAAAACCTTCTCTTGCCTTCAGAGGGCATCATGTTTGTTTTAGTGTGAAGACATATGATATCTTGACTTGTTTTCAGTTTTGTTTTAATCGCATGCCTCATTCCCAAGTATGACAGAATGTATCTTACATCCACACAGTCCAAAGGTATCTGTGTTTCATTTTGACAGCCTTTTTGATGTACATATGCCAAAACGATACCCACTGGACAGAGTACTATGAAAAGACAGAGAACTGGAACAGAAATGACAAGATGTAATTATGATATTTATACCAGTGGCACAATCCCCTATTATTTGTTATCATGTTGTGCCTTGCACTAATAAGCAACTCAAAGCTGAGAAAAAGAAAAAAAGAATTAAAGTAACAATTATGACTGTCAGGAATTATTGAAATTAGTATACTTATTTGGGGCACTTGGTGCATATTACAGCTTTTTTCCTTTGAAAAATAGAGAGCTGAAAAGTTTTGTTTGTTAGCAGTACCATTGAATGTTGTAAACTACCTCATGTGCAGCTGAATTGGAGGTAAAGTAATGGCTGAAAACCTTCAGATTGTCTTGGAGATATCAAAATCGTTCATCAAAAGAGGAACAATCCATTGAATACACTGATAATTGGCTCCACCAAACTCAAAAGGAACTAAAATAATGGGTATTACCTTACCTGGGTAACCTTTTCTGTTACATTGTGCGTTCGGTCTTTCACCTTAGGTGCAATAATTGCTTTCTCTGAAGAAGGAGGAGATGAAGATTTTTTTTCACTTTTGATATCTGAAAAGTTCAGTGTGAGTTGAGGAATTTTGTTGATTGTACTGTATTTGTTGAGATTTGAATCCGATGTGGATCCCAACAGACTTGACTTGATATGATTGAAAGGCCCTGAAAAATCAGAATACATATTTAGTATTTGACAAATGAAGAGAAATCATTTTTCATTAAAGTGGGATATGTTAACAGGGTATTTAAAAACTATTTTTCACTGTACTACTTGTTAGTAGTAAAAAAATTCTTAATTTTTAAAATAACTCTATTGATAATGAGAATCAAACCTAGTATTAGATGTAAGTATGAAATTTCCTTTATATATAGCCCCAATAGTTTTTATCAAAGTCATCAAAAGTACATCCTTACTTGTTTTTATGCCACTAGGTATGTACTGGTATGCACCATTATAATTCTGTCTGAATATAAAGACTATATTCTCATTTGTTTATAAGTGTGTATAGATTGAGCAAAGGCTCTTTTAACACATCCATACTGTTGCTCATGCTTACATGATAGTCCAAAACCACCTTTCGCTAAACTGGAAAATTGAACAGATTCTACTCTACCCCTTTTGGCTCATTAAGTATCTCCTTACTTAACTCACTGGAAATATTAACCTGACAGTATCCTAAAAGCCTATATTCTTGGAGTATCACAAACTCACAAAAAGTATTTTTTTAATTGTCATTACCAACCAGATATTGAAAGTAATAGGGCTATCCATACGTTTAATATTAATGGACTACTTAATATACACTTTTTATATTAGTTTAGTGCATTGTGATAGATAAAAATAAGGAGTTTGTATACATCATGAGACACATATCCATTATAATTATTATTTTAAATATTGGACAGAGTTCTTTGTAGAACAAGAAAGCAAGATAACTGATCAGCATACTTTTTTTGTACTGTCATAAAATTGGTCCAGAAGCAAAAAGTATTTATAGTAAGAAAAATTTCCTTTTGAGAATAATCCTGGAAAAAAGAACTATAAAGATGTTTAGACAGCGAGACCTAGATCCACGTATGGATTTAAGAACAAATCCAGCTCTTGCAGTCAGTAACAATGTATATGAAGTGTGGGATCAAAGGGCATTTCTCAGATCCACATGAGAAACTTATTGCATCTTAATTCTAACACAGGAAACAATATGACGGTTTTTCATTGGTGTTTGTTTTGTTTTGTTTTTTTCTTTTTCTTCTCTTCCTGGGAGCAAAACAATAATGAGGACTAAGATTCAGGAACAGCCAATGGGACAGGATTAGGCCTACTGGGTAAATTGCACAGAATCAACAGCAGAACAGCTGGATTTGCAATGTGTGAATGAGTGAAATTCAAAGCAACCAGCTGCCTGGAGATAGCTGTGGAGAAATGCTTCAGGCAGTGCTGAGGGTTGGGGTAGGGTGGGGTTTTTTGTTTGTTTTGTGGGGGGGGGTTATTTATTTTATTTTATTTTTTGTTTGGTTTTGTTTGTTTGGGTTTTGTTTGGGTTTTTTGTGTTTGTTTGTTTGTTTTGGTGTGGGGTTTTTTTTTTGTGTGTAAGATTCTTTAAACGAGGGCTGGTCTTCCTTCACACCTTGCTTAGAATGCTTGCTGAAGAACCAGACTTTTAATTTGCTTTCTTAGCTTTCTACCTCCTAAATTCAGGCTAATTATACATTAAACTGGGCCAGAGATAGAAATCCTCCACTACTCAATTTCTAAATGTGCTGCTGTGCAGAAAGGAATTCAAGATAATAAGGGAGGGCAAGATGCTCTAGCCTAACTGCTCGGGTGCTCCTGTGGGAAAGATCAATCTGCTGTTTCTGCTCTCAAGACTTTCTGTATTTTATCCAAAGATCACTTGATATAAAATAAACAAAAATCTGTGGGTGAGTGCTCTAAGCACTAAACTATGAAATCAGTCCTTCTTTTTCTCCTTAGACCAATGAACATAGCATATTCAAGCTTCACTAGAATAAAGGAAGATCTACCTTTCTCCCACAAGGAATGCTAAAAAGCCTGGTACTAAGGACACCACCAAGGAATGGGAATATTATGCTTGAATGCCTTTTGGCCAGGCAGGACCTAAATCTATCCTTCACATCATCTACATGAGTCTATTAAAAAGCAGTGTTCAAAATAAATCAGGGCTCACAATCTCCTCACAAATCAGTGAGGTGGCTAATCTGGCTGGTGTGTGCTACATACATAGCAGACTGCAAGTTTTCAGCTCTACTCCCTTACAAAGATGTAGCAACTAATAGTTTTTGATTACTGAATAAGCTTAGACATGAGCCTATCAAGTTGGGATCATTTGTCAGAGGAACAAGATTCCTGGTATATAAGGAACTCAAAGGTAAGAGGAAACTCAGGGAGCTTAAGCAAATCCATGAGTAGATTTTTTTTTTTATAGTAACCTTATAGATGCTTAAATTGCATTGAAGTTTTGTTTTCTGGGATTTAAGTCTGTTGCTTCTATTCCAAAGGGAATTACTCTCTCCTTCCCTACCCAAGACTCATGCCCTAACATGTGATACTAGATTTAATTGCACATGAGAATAAAACCTTATTTTTTTTATTCAACTTCTTTTGCTTTAGAAAGTCATTAAAGGTATGTATGCACCTCACTGATAATGGTAATTAATTGAAAGACATTATTAGTTTAAGTACAGCCCAGGCTGGCAGCACATGAGCTGGTATGTGACAGCTAGTGGACCTTTGCTATACTCTCATAGCAGGAAGCAGAAAAAGAGCACCATAACAAATCATCACCACAATTGACACTAATTGGCACCCTGATTGACAGTTTCAGCAGAGAGGCCAAGGACTGAATAAGCAGGAAGGGTGTCATGCTTCTGCCTACCCTACAAAGGAGATTCTTTAAGATTGAACTCCCCATTTTTATGGTAGGATTCCATTGTCCCTGCTTACACAATGCATTAAGGAATGATTTCACTCTCCTGAGCTGTCAATCCATCATCTTTCACCAGCAGTAAATATATTTATAAAAGTTGTTTTACAGTACAAGGGCGGCATTTTGTTGTCTCCAAGATTTTGCCAACATACACATTAAGCAAATGCAATGATTTTGTAGTCCATGAATCACTTTACAGAATCTGGGTCATGCACTGCATGCAGTTTAGAGAGAAGACTTTACCAGGTACACACACTTTTTGCATCATGCATGAAGTCACAAACCAGTTTTCAGACATAGCTACAGATATTGCAATTGAACTGAACACTCTAGTAATTATTTTCTAGAACTGGAGAGTCACTTAAGAATTATGCTCAAAGTGCTTCTAAAAGCTGTAGCTCAGTGCTGATGAATAGAAACAATTTTGTAACTGTACTAAATATTATTTAAACATGAAATTGACAATGAAGTTCATGCATGCATGTTTTAATACTACGGGAAGCTTGAAATCATACCCCCTGCCATCCAGGAACGTGAAACTAGTTTTAAGGAGACAAAAGAGGAATAAGTGAAGATACTTCCAGAAGGCTTATGATTACCAATTATTTTAATTTTGAGATAGTTAACTGAAAAATAAACACCTTATAATGATAGATTGTTTGTGACTCTGCCTGATTATACATCCTTTCACAGGTAAAACTCCTGGTAGCTTCAATAGAAGTTTTGCCTGCCTAAGGACAACAGCACTGAGTTAAATAACTGTGATATGTTCTATCTCCCTCTCTTCCTTTTTTGAATTAACATATAATTGAGTCAATATTTACTATGCCTTCACTTTTTCCAGGGATTGATAGTTAGTGCTTTGTGACAAGGGAATAGCCAAATATTTTACAAATACAGTTTAAGTTATGCACCTGACCCTAGAGAGGTCAGCATGAGAATGTTGCATTTGAACATTTCATACAGCAGCAAAATAACATGCCAAAAAGTGTGGCTGTTTGAAACACTGGAAGGTACAGTCTAGATGTATACTTTACCTTTGACATTGCGACCATTGTCTGGTTTTCAGCATAATAAAAGTAAAGAAAAAGAGAGAAAAAAAAGACAACTAAAATCTACATCAGAAAAAAACAGAAAATACTGCTTCAAAATATGCATGTGGTTTGAGCTGAAATATTTTTGAACCTCCTACATTATATTATGTAGAACTGTAGTCAAAATGAAGTCACTTTGACAATTGAAAGATAATCCGTAAAACTGTTTAGAGAAGATCAGCAAGTGTTAGGACTGGATCTAGTTAACTTGCCTTAATAGTAACACAATAAAATTGTTTCTCCCCAAGTCTGGCACTGGGTTGGAGGTCAAAAGTTCTAACCCATGAAGTAGTAATTAGTCACATGTAATTAAGTGAGGCTGAGGCACCCACAGCTGCAGGTGGTGGCGCAGGCTGGCTTGATGTGTGGGGGTATAGGGCTGTGCATACAGCCCTGCACATTCACCCAGGCCCCGTGCCTGCCCACCACTCACAGGAGGAAAATTTTTTATGATGGCAGCAAGCTGAGCAGGGTCTTTCTGAGTAAATACCAGAGAAATGCTGAGGAGAAAGATATACCTTAAACCTTTCTTCAGCTCTTAGGTACCTTTGCACAAGGTAACAGTAGCAAGCTCTCTGTCCTGACAGTCACACCCAGTCCTGACTCCTCTCATGAGATTAAACCTCTTTAGGAAGAATATTATTGGTTTTGTTATTATTATTATTTAATATTATTTTAAAGAAGACACACAGGTGGATAGGTAGATGCCACGCCTATTCACGGGCGTACAACATCACCCACAGGCCACCCTCACTTTGTGTTGTGCCCTCTGCCTGGTTGCTGTTTCTTGTAGAGGGTATGAGGGTGGGTCAGGGCTCTGGGGGTTGGCAGGGGGTGAGGGCCAGACACAGGATGTGGGCCTGCCCCTGTGCGCTGCTGGCTGCTGTGACTAGCTTACCAGCTTTGAAAGGTGCGTTGGGCTCAAACTGATATGCACCTGCTGACGGGCCCCCTCTGAGGGCTGAGGTGGCTGTGCTTCTGTCCACCCGAGAGGCAGCAGTGTCCCTGAAGAGGTCCTGCTTCAGCCCAGCTCTGGAGAAAGGCTGTGGCCTCCTCCCGAGAGCGGAATCAGAGGCGAGGTTGGGCCTTGTCTGTGGTGTCATGTCACACCTGCTGCCTCTCTGGCTTTTCCTCAAGCTTCCTGAGGGCTGGGGAGCATGAGACATCGAGCTGGGCGCTCTCGACCACAGGCATGGGAGAGTGTTTAGTTCCTAAGCCTGATGCCAGGTGTCTGTAGCAGCAAACACATTTTGTAGGCTGAGCTAGGCTTAAAAGGTTGCTGATTTTTCAGAGGACTGCAGGGATGTTACTGAGATCACTTTCTGAAGACAATAAAATCCCCGAAGAGTCCCTGTGAACCTGTCTGAAAAACCTGGATTGCTGACATTTCAGGTGAGAAGGGCTTGGCTGGGGTTTGGGTGGTGAGTGGAAGACACAGGTCCTGCCCTGGTTCTTTTGCTGTCAAGGAGGCAAATTTAGAATGGAAATCAATTGAGTACACTCAATTATTTTAAATTTAGAAATGTAAATTGTAATTTTTTCTGAAATACCTTTCAACATATAATGTCCACAACTATGATAATTTGAAGTGATAAGCAAGTATGCTACATTCATTTATCACATAAAAACATTTGTATTCTCAATTGTGTTATCTTCCAAAAAATAAATTTGACCATGGGTGAGTTTCTATATTTAGTATTGAGCTAAATAATACTATTCTCTTCTGTGAGAATTCAGCTATGCTGATTCAACTAATGTTATTTGAACAGGAAGAAGTGAAAAAAATAAATCTGAATACTGAATTGCATTTTCAGACAGAGTAGTGGTTTTCAGTGGATTCAGGAAAATTCAGAATTATTAGGATCAATAAACAAAATTAAAATGTAATGGAAAAGATATTAAACCTTGTGCTTCCTTGGGTAATACTTTAGGTCATGGGATTGTGGTTTACTTTTACTTATTGTACTTTACTTTTACTTAAGGCTTTACATTTTCCAGTACAGTATCTACTTCTGTTCAGAATCTGTGAGTCCAGAGAAGATGATTTAGGCTGAATCCTGGTTGCCTAACTTGCATGGATTATTATATAGCAACAACAGGGGTTTATATCTCACTGTTAAGTAAGGAAAGCATGACCTCCTGGCTAAATTTAAACATCTTTTCAGCATAAGGTGCCAAATTCTAATATGCTTGGAAGCAGATGGCATCAAGGATGGTTACTAATCCTAATGCAGTTCTAAGAGCCATTCTCTATTCTGCTGTACTTTTTTAGAAGTATATGTATGACCTAAACTTAAGGGCAGATTCTTTACTATTTTGAAGGTTATACAGAGTGAAATCAGAGTGGTAGTGTTTTATCTATTTACAATTATAAATGATCACATCATGTGAGAGGCTATAGGAATTCAAATGGATTATTGAATATTCATAGTAAAATTTATTTTCCTTAGTAAATAACATGTGAAAATTATTATTTCTTGAAATGGAGCTGTAAATTTTTGCTTCTCCATACAGCATGTATTAAATTATGTGGTCATTTCTGCGTGAGCTATGTACTAAGCTAACAATATTAACTGCTTCTTACACATTTTCATTGTATAACTATATGAAGAATAACCTATTGGGAAGTGCTTTAATGAAAATAAGTTCTAAAAATAGAGACTGACAAAACAGATATCTTTAAAGGTGTTTCATTTGAGAGGTTAGTTTAAATATCTGGGGAAGTTGAAACCAAGATGAACCTTATGCAATGGTCCAAAAGACATGCCAAAGTTCAGCCTTGGAGATTTTTATTTTCAGATTCTGATTTTGAAATCTTGGCTTTAATGTGAACATGAAAAATAGCAAAATGATATGGTTTAGGATGGATTTAATTGAATTTTCAGGTTCATTTAAATAGAAAAAAAAACAGAGTCCAAAAGAGACAGAAATGAAAAAAGAAGTATTTACCCATTATATTTAATAGAGGAAGAGTAACTGGAAGGAATAATTAATTCTGCTATTCTAGGATATAATCTGGGTGGAAGAGGAGCATTCAGACTTATATTTTAGTAGATGTACAGAAGCAAAGAACCCTTGATGTGAACCTTCCAAAAGGCAGGAGAACTTAAAGGAATTTTACACTTGCAATCAGTGAATAGGGGTAAACCAGGCAATCACTGATATGAAAATTAATTTTCTTGATAATTTATGAACCTGTACACAGTCTTCCATGACATACATTTTTTAAATATTAAGATGTTCCCCATACATTCCTTGTCATATGTCTTGAATAAAAAATATGGAATTCGAGTCATCAGACCATCAGTAGCCACAAAAGCATTGTATACTTCCTGTGAAAACCAGTTTCAAAGGTGCGTCTCCATTCACAGGGCTTTCAAACCTCTGCTAAGCTGTTTCTCAAGTTTCTCAAACTCCCTGCCTCCAACAGGAAATCATGAACCACAGTCAATGACTGCATAATTAGGAGAGACAGTAGAAGAAGAAGAGAGAGAAAACAACTTTGTAAATTTTGCTGGTTTCAAGAATGTTTGAAATATTTTAGAAATTTTGTGCTAACACAAAGAGAAAATCACACTTACATGAATATTACAATAAGCATTTCACCATCTCAGGAAGTATTTCAGTAAGCATTAGACAAAGCATTTCACTGGAGTTGCTGAGGATATTTTTTTTTCCAGTGTGAAAGAAAAAGCTTGTCTCGGTGTTGCATCACTGAATATACAATGTACACATTACAGATTTAGGAAAAATAAAATGTCATTCTCTGAAGTAGAATTTCATACAGTCAAAGACAATATAATATATGAGTATGAGACAGAACAATTCATGATCGTCTGATTTTTCCTCCTCCAAATACCATTATCATCTTTAGCAATGTTGGGCCTGATTTTTCTGTATCCCTATACAGAAGGCAGATGGTACTGTGCCTGGTTTCACTGGTTTGCTTAGACATGAAAAATAGTATTTAGTGTAAATAAACCTACCATATTTGGACCATTAATATTTTTAGTGTGCCTTTGAATGTATGAACTGATTATATTTACTTTTGCTTACAAAGGAATGATAATTACTTTAAAAAATGCAATAATTCCTTTCTTAGTACATCAGGATACTGATTGACTTTCCACCATACCTTCACTTGCATGACGGTCCCTAAAAATGTTCTTGGGGTGGACGTTAAAGCCTTCTATGTCATGTACTGAGGATGCTCTCCGTATGCTACAAATGCTTTCCTTTGATCTGGAATGGGTTAGTGGATTACTTGTCTGTATCATATCAGGGTAAAGTCTGTCCCATTGTTGTTTAGGTGATGAATGGTCAAGAGGTCCTGATATATTAACCAAAGGTGAACATTTACTGGATTGAATCAGTGCTTTTGTATCATCCACTTCTGAAGGACTACAACTTTCTTTTGTAGGTGATTTAAAGTGCTTCATCGCCACTGAGTCATCACTGTGCTTAGATGAATCAATTATCACTGCATCAGGGTCTTCTTGCGGTAAGGACTGCTTTCTGTATGTTAAGAGCCTCAATCCAGGTAATCGGAACCCAAAAAGTCTGCCTACATGTAAATACATACAAGAGAAGAAAACATTATATATTAGTTTCTTATAATAATTTTTTTTTAACACACATTCAGAATGAAAAAAAAAAGCTAAAAATAATTAACCTATTCCTAATAAATTACAAAACTTATCAATAGAATATATAAATATAGAAACATTATATAGCTGTAAGTTTGTTGTAGTCATGGTGTTAAAGGATTTCATATTTCAGTCAGATCTAAGTTACTGAGCTCAGAATAGGGACAAGCAGCACTGATGCTATAGTCTATTTTAAAAGAAATAAGGTTATCTATTCTCATGGTCCTTTCTAAATTAAAAATCTATGCATCTATAAAAGACTGCTAGAATACATCAAACTGCTTTGCTTGGTAGCTGTTATCCTGGAATAGGTATTTGGGGATTCTACTATTAGTGGAGTTCCATGTGGTTAAGAGTGTATTGATGATTTATTGACTTGTTGGTTACAAATTATACAGGAAGATACCACTGCTAATCCTTCAGGAAAGAAAAGGAATTTGCCTATCAGTTTTGCCACAATCATTTCTGGTACTTATGTTTCACACTTAAGTGAAACACTTATTTTCATTGAGTTTAAAGTGAAAAGTAAAGGAACACACAGGAATGTGAAACAGTGTCACAGCTCTCAAGCCTCGGTGACACCTATACAATGCAATTATCTTTTGCACATCAGTGCGGGTGTGTGTTTAGTTGGGCTTGGTGTATCGAATAGCAGAGTTGGCTATTCTGAGTGTGTGTAAAACCAACAACATTGTGTAATGGTAAGAAATATCACAGCTGAGAGGAAGTGCAAAGTATGGTGCAAATAAAGAAAATATAGGGGAAGAATTGTAAAATCTACAAAATGTCCCTCTAAAATAAAACAACCCAGAAGAAAATATTTTAAGCTATACTGTAGTAGAACTCACAGATAGAGGCACAGGGACTTCTGATGCATAGAAAGCATACTAAACAGTTTAGGAAAAAATACTAAAAAAAACCCCAAAACCAAAAACCCCAAAGAAATATTTGAAATAACTGAAATGGTCAGATGTCTTTGCATAGATGATCTGACTTATCTAAGAGCTTCTTGTCACTCATTGCTTTGATGCATAAGTGTTTCCCACGGGGAATCAATAGCAAAATGATTTCTCAGAGGACATCTCAAAATTTCTTGCTATTCCCTCTTACTGGTATAAAAAATTCTGTTTGGGATAAGATTTCATTTTTTGCAATCAGTTTTAATTTCCAGCTTTTGTAGCTAGCTAACATTCATTAATGTTTTGCACTGACATTTATCATTCCATACTGTCATATTTTGAAATAGTCTTTTATTGATGCCTATGCCCAACAGTAAGTGCAGAGCAATTGATGGTACAGCTTAATGATTGTTTTTATTTTAAATTCTAAATCAATGAAAGTGAGAGTGCCCTGCTCTTCTTAAAGGAAAACCTGTGTAAAAGCTAAAGTTGCTATACTAGATAATACCACAAGTCCATCTAACACACTGATGGACCTATGATATTTTCCAGTAATGGATACATGGAGAAGGAGTTTAAGCATTGTGTTACTTATCCCAGTAAATTTACTCAGTTTCTGACTATCTGCAGTTAGGAAACTTTCTGAGTGTTTGGTGTACCTTTCTTCCATGAATTTACCTCTGTACTTTTGAAATGCAGTTGAACTGCCAAGCATCCTATAGGAAAGAGTTCCATATTTTAACATGCTTTGTGAAAAAATACTTCCCCTTGCTTGCTATAAACCTGTTGTCCTGGGCAGGGTACTAATTCTTATGGTATGAAAACAGCTAATAATAGTTCCTTTTTTATAGTCTAAATAATGTTTATATTTTCATACATCTGCTGCATTCCTCTTTGTATACCTCTTTTAAGAGCTGAAGAATGCTATTGCAACCCTATTATGTTTATCTGATCATCCTTCTCACAATTCTCCGTTCCTTTTCATTTCTAATGTAATAATTTTTGACAGTGGCCTAAGCTACTTCCAGACTCAGGGATCACTTCAGTGGTATAACAGCTTTTTGTATAATTGTTTACTTGATTGCCTTTTTGAGTTATCTTCCCAGCCTGTGCTCATTTAAAATATTTTCACAAAAACTGAGATATTTATTTCTTAACTGGTAGCAGGTAATTTAGTCTCTGTTATTATGTCTGTAAAAGTTTTCATTTCCTGTTTTATCATGTGGCTAATCAATATCATACGATATGTCTGTAAATCTCATATCATATTCTGAATTATTTTGTGACATCCACAACCATTCTTACCTTGCTGTTTGACCTTTTAGGCAAAAATGTATTAAAAAATAAAGAACCTGTGAGACTCTACTGATAACATCTCAGTATTCATGAGTTTGGCCCTTTATTTCCATCCTCTTTTACCCTACTTTAAGATGTAAATCCATGTAACAATCTTCCTTTATTTTCTTGACAATTTCTGGAACAGCTTGTTGAATTCCAAATATTTAGCATTGAATCTATTACTCTAATGCATATATGCACACAACAGTACAGTAGACAGAAATCTCTATTACATAAAACCAGAGTCATGCATGTTTTAAACAGCAGCTAGAGGTGCCAATTTTCAATCTGCACAATGATATCCGTCAGAGCGCACCTTGGGAAGATGCATATTTCTTCTAACTTACTACGTATAGTCGAACAAATTATTACAGCTGAAATTAGTGAAGTACATAAAAATGATTTTATTGGTTTTAAATCCATGTAGAATTGAGTTGTAAAGCAGTTTATAAATCAAATTTGAAAACTTATTTCATCAAAGGTGAAACAAATGCTATAATTCATTTTTTATCAATTACACAGAACTTCTTTAAAATACCATTCATAAGGTTTTCTGGCATTAGACACTGTTAAAGGGTTTTTGCTGGCTCTCTATTTTAGTCATATTCATGGTGGTGCAGATGGTCTTTTCTGCTTCACCAAGTTAATATGACCACGTTATACTGCATTACTGATTTAGATGTCTAACTGCAGTTCATCTGGAAAGAATACTCAGTGAGAATTTTCCTTCTTGCTAAGACTCTTGGGCATGAAATAGAAAACTTAAATGCGTAGTGTTTTGCTATTCTTCTATCAACTGTAATAAATGGTCTCAGAGATGAAATCTCTATTCCCTGCTTTTTAATGCGAATATTCTTTAGACGAGGAGTATTGTTGTTATTCTTCAGTGTATAGATAATTAACTATATGATGTGTTGGATGTTTAGCTCTCTCCTGCAGTATTGCTGCTAACACTATCAGGAGGCCCATTCAGAATTTGACTAGTTTACATTACACTTTCTTGCTCAGCTTAGAAAAAATGCAATTTGTCATGAAGCAAAGTCCATGGCCTTAGGCCTGCTGTCCCCATTTAGACTAGAAGGGTCAGTGGAAGCTTTGCTGGTATACTGTTTATGGGGTAAAATTTTTTGTTTGAAAGTGGACAAGCCCTGCTACATGTAGGTATAATGCCACATTTATCTTGGCTTACAATACTGAAACATTTTTGAGATACAACTGGCTATTTACTATAAATACACAGATAATGATACATTAAAACCCTTATGTTTTATTGAAGTTGAAGAGTAGACTGCCAAATTCTTAATGCTGAGTCAGATTTGTATAATTGTGGCTTGCTAAGAGCAATTGAGAAAAGCAGTTGAGTCTGAGTCACATTTCCACGTTTACATTCCACCTCCTCCTTTCAAACCTTGCTTCACTGAGTAAGTAATTTGCAGATTATTTCATCTGTTGTTTGCATTTATTCTCTGTGCCATCTCAGCTAACCTTAGAGTTTCTGAATAGTAGAACTTAGTCCAAAAATATACTGCAGATAAGAAAGGACACTTCTAAACTGACAGGCTATCTTCCAGTGCATGGGTTGATTCAACAAAACTTTTATTCTGAAAATTCCCCAAACAATGAAAAAAATTACTTTCCCCCAAAAAGCATAAGTCAGCTTTTTGCTATAAGATTTTCTGATAATTGAATACTACTTGACAAGGAATTTTTGGGATCTAGGTTATCGGAAATATAAACATGGGCAATTACTGAATTGCTGCTCAAAGACTTGGAAACACCATCTAAACCACTCATGCAACAGACTGAAGGAAACAATTGCTTTTGAGAAATGGAATCCCTAAAATTGACAGTTCGAAGTAGCAGCAAATACTTGAATGTACTCTATGCAAACACTGAAGCATGTGATGCTGCCTTATTTGCATCCTGGGCTCAGCAGGCCTTAGGACAGAGAATTGCAGCAAGATCCAGTTATGTGGGTTTTTTCAGTTATTTTTCCCCAAATATAGAAATGCATACATAAGTAGATAATTTTCTTGCTCTGCTCATTAATTAATCTTAATTTCTTTTCAGGCAAGAGAAGGAAGGCATATCCAATTATTAACTTTAGAAGCTTAAATTTGTAATCCTCAGATACTTCATACACACATTTTTTTATCCTCTGGTATGGTCTATTTTAATTGTGGCACTTCATTGTTTAGTTTTATCTAAAAATTAAGGTTGCACTTGAGTTCTATCAGTATTTGTAAGAGCAATTTTCTTTATGTTCCCTTGTTGGTTTGTATCTGTACTGGTGATGGCACATATTTTTCTTCAGGGTGTTTCTCCTAAAAGGTAATATTCAGAATGACTAAGAGAATAATATGGTTCCAGCTCCTCCTATCTACACATAGGCTTCTGAGGTAGCCCATCAAAACATGAAAGTAAGGGAATGAAGTCTTTGGCTACATGTAAGGCTATGCTCTGGTTGACCAGTGAATTTAGTCTGAACGATGTTCTCAAGAGACAGAATGGTTATATACTTAGATATTAATATGAACCTGTACATTCACTTGTGCAACTTTCTTCTCATTTATTGATAGAGGTGTCATTTTATTAGATCTTATTGATTATGTTAAGATTATAGGAGTTACACTGTGTTTGTAAAAAAGCTGTAAGAAAAAGAACTTTTGGTTCTCTCAGAGAGATTTTACTTCTTGCATCTTGCATTTTTATTTGTTAGACATAATGACAACTGGAAAAGATGAAAAATGGAGATAATTGCAATGAAATAAAATAGCAAGCACCATAATAAATGTTATATGTAAATAATTTGTCAACTAGCATAATATTTTGCTGTCTTGCTGAGAATATGGTAGGGGTTTTGATAGCTGGAAAAAATAATTCATTCCATTTCTTAAGTCAAGTTCTCAAGAAATTCTCAGCCTTTTACCACTTTGCTTGCTAGATTTCATAGAATAAAAGATATCATTATTGTCTGAAACAGGAAGCCTGAAGAAGTACTCTTTACGTTTTAACACTGAATTTATATACTGCTACCAAATTCTGCAGTGTGTTTTGTCTCATATTGAATGAAATTTTTTTATGATCTGCATCCAAGAACTTTCAGTGCTAATAAGCTGAAAAGTATAACTACATTTGGATTTTATGTAATATAATTATACTAATTTTAACAGTTTAGCTGTTATATATATACTTTTGCAGAAATAAGTATTCATAGAATGAGAGCAAGACCCATATTTTGACTTGCACTCTTCTAGAATTATATAAAATGTAATGAGATCTTGAAGTAATAGAACCAGAACAAAGCAATAAAAGGACTTTAGTAGATAGAATTTAGAAGATAGATTTACCTGAAGAAGAGCCACTTGAAAGGTTGTTACCATCTGAAACACAATTAAACTACATTTACAAAAAGCTTTGGCTTAAAAAGAAACAGATTAAGAAAATGAACAGACTATTAAGAAAGGAAGGTAGAATATCAAATTTCCTCACATTTTAGAAATAAATTCAGATAGCTTGAATTCATATACAATATATGTAATCTGCAGAAATATTGCTCTAAAAGTACATGGCTTTTTTATTTGGAAAATTTAAGAACTGTTCTTTAAGAAGTACTTTGCCAAATACACAGCTGCATAGATCAATATATATTTCCAATTACCAACTTCTAAAGTAGCTTAATGTTTCAGACAGAAAACTAAAGTAGGTGTATCCAGACTAACATGCTATTTCTCATGAACTGGAACCTTTTCTATTTTCTTAGTGATCATTCCTTTGCTAGGAATTGCCAAGTTATTTGGAAGAAACTTATTGAAAAGTTGAAGAATCCATAATCTCCTTAGGAAGAATGGCCTTTATTCACTGACAGTTGTTCAGAATATGATTTTAAGTTTCATATTCCTGATAGGGCACACTTATTTCATGTCTTAATGGAAAGAACTCCTCAGACTATGTGTCTTTGCCAATTGCTTTTAGGTCTTTGAAATGCCCAACTTGCCTGGGTGCTACGCTCCTTAATATAGTCAAATAATAAGGATGGAATTCTGTACATTAGAAATAAGATACAGTGGTGGTGAATCCCCTTGTTTTTATCTATAGATCTCTTTTGTTTCATCACCTTAAAATAATGTCTACTCCATGTTGAAAAATATAAATGAGAAAACATACTCTTTATGACCAATCTACATCTGAAAGCTTCTCAATATTCTGAATATTTTTTCTGCTATCTAATAGAGCTCTCACTGTCTAAGCTTGAGAACCCTGATAGTTTTGATTTCTCCCTCTTGAAGGTTAAACTCTCTAATTCAGTAACAAGTGCACAGATGTGTTTTGTGCTGGTTATTATGATGAATAATAGGGACATAAAATCACTGACTTTATACTTTCCTGAGGGTATGTATTATATTATGTGATGATTTTGCATTATCCTAGCCTTCGAGTTACCTCACAGAACCCACGTGATTTAAAAGTCCTGAAAAGAACAAATAGATAGGAGGCCCATTAAAAAATGAATAGAAATATAGGATAGAAGAAAACTCCTGCATCTAGTTCTTTCCAAGAATCCTTTCCATTTTTAATTCTCATACTTGAAATGCATTTACTGAATGAGCAAAAGGAAAATTTGCAGGGTCTTTGCATACCCATGTCCCGCTTCTGTTTGTTTTCCTGTCCACTGTGATCAAGTCACCTCTACTGAAAGCTACAGAAATCTGTGTTATTAGCTCTTTTTGATTTGTAATCTCTTTAAGCAGAGTTTGCCATTTTTTTATTGAATGTTTGTACAAGATATAGCACAATAGCTCTGTGTTCCTAGCTGGGAGAGGCTGTAATGCAAACAGCTTATTACAGAGGCTAGAATCCAGGGAAGCTTCCTTGCCAATCTGAGCACCCACAGTAACTGTCATAAGGAAATAAATATAGCCACCCCACTTGTATTTCTCTGTCTGTAAAAGAAGACTAATATAATTTATTTATCTTAATCGCTGTTCTGTTAGTTAGGCAGTTAGGTATGTGTGGAGCACTGAAGGTGAAAGTGCCAGAGGTGTTTCTGATTTTTACTGGTGATTGCTGTTTGGTTATATTACTTTGCTAAGAGCTCAGTGTTGTCTTAATTCACCTAACATTCACTTTAATATACCTTGGAGACAAATACACATATTGACACTGGCCTTGTCAGAAGTATGCTGCTGATTGGGTAGATAGAAACCTTTGTCCTCCTGGTCACAACTTTTCTTGACTAGCCCTCACTTAGGATGAATTTACTCCCAGTGGTGCAGCTAAAAGTAGGGCCCTGGACAAAGTTGTCATTACATTTTGGACAAAGTCAGGAGGTTACTGTTGCTTATATGTGCCATGTTCTATGTGACAAACTTACATGCATCAAACAGAATACAATATTTCATGACAGCATTGCTGTTCCAGATAGAAAAAAATATATGCTTGACTCTCAATAAACTGCTATGCTTAATTATACAGCAAAGTGCTCTGCACGTAGGAAAATAAATACAGTTCCTTGAGTTAATTCTGACTTAAAGGAAAGGCCTGATTTCAATTTCTGTTGTGATAGTTTTATTTGTAACTTCAGTGGATACAGTGATCTATACTCCTGAGATGCAACTCCATTGCTATGACTGGGATAGAGGCAAACTTGTTGAAGTGTAAGCACCTTGAAGCATCTCCTTGCTTGAGAGGTTTTCTGATTATGGTTTTAGCTATTTTACAAATATCATTAGCCTGCTCATTTTGTTTGAACCTTATCCAAAAAAGTATGCTTTTATGGGATATATAACAGATCCTCTCATTTCCTTTAGAGAATGAAACCCAAGAAATTATTCAAGGGTGTCTTTAATAGGCTTATAGATTTTGAAGTGATAAAATGATAAGACAATCCTCAAATATCCCTCTTTGGCAAAATGCAATTATATGCTTAATCAAATAACTTTCTGGGCTTTCTCCCATGAGGTAATGAACACTGTGTTTGGGAGCCAGTATTAGCTTATAGTTTAGTACTTCTAGCTAGTCAAAATGTTTTGAGGTTAAGTGAATAAAACTTGTTATAAAGTTACCTCATCTGACTTTGCTAATTTAGCCTACATATTATTAGTAGTTTTGCTTTAGACGGGACTGAAGTAAATGTTCGTAAAAGTACTTACAGACCAGTAAAAAAGCAGTATGCTTTTGGTGGGGCAGAAAATGAAGACAACTCGGTATTAAAGTTCCAAGGGTTTTTTCTCATCCTGCGCATGTGTGTGAATTGAAATCCCATAAATGATCTACTTTGAGTAGAAAAATTATAGCTACATTCTTCATATTGAAGTCAATATCGTCAAATCTATGACTTTCTGTCAGTGTTAAATGGTTGATGATTTTCTGTGTTCAATCTGTGTCATGATAGATTTTGATATTTTGCAGTTATTAGCTTTACAGACACAAAGTATTTGACAGCTTTGAAGAACAAAATCAGGTGCCAGAAACAAAGATTTATTTATGCCACTAGTTCAGTAAATTTTTGTAAAAATTCCTTATCAAATTGGTGAAGTGGATGAACATGCCAGACTGGAGTGTTTGACACATTTGGAAATAAAATTGGACACTTGCATTCCCTTTCCTCAAAAGATGATTTAAAAGCCATATTTATATACAGAAGTTATAGTAGCTTAACATTTTACAATAAGAGTTTCATGAAGTCTGTACAACACACTGTACAGGAGTTCTTATCTCATCTTATCTTGGTTAACAACTGTTACTAGTAGCCAAATTTAAATGATAATTTAGTAGTGTTAACAGATTATTTTTTTTGCAATCTAATATAAAATGACATTCATAAAAATATGCGGACAACACTTTTGGGAATAATTTTTTATCATCATAGTGACAATGAAACAAATGTTAATGTCTTATCAGCTGTGACAGAGAATAATCCATAAGAACAGTTACAGTATAAGTAAAATCTACTTTTAGGGCTTATATAGCTCAAAACTTTTGCTCTTAACACTAATATGCTAAACATTCTTACATTCAAAAGTCAGGTATTTATGTCTTCAAGCATTTCACAAAGTGAGGTGTGGTAAAGTTATTAAGTGTTTTTATCTTTGGGTACAGAAGTTGATTTCTGGATTTCTAAAACATTTACATGATCTAAGAAAACACTGCAAAAAAGCAAACTTTTTAGAAAAGTGTGAACAGAATTCTCATATCTGGAAATGAGACAAAATTTAGAAAGAGAGGTTGGATGATGAATGGACATCTACATCAATTTCTGTAAGTCTCACTTTAATTACACATTGTACAAATGCATCCCCACTGCAGAAGAGGATGTTACTGAGTCATGGAATAAGTTCTTAAAGAAGAAATATTGTTTGAATATCTTTGAATATAAAGATGAGAGATATAGTATTAAATTTGGTTAGAACTTGAAACAAAAAGATATGACAAATGTTTTAGGGTGGTTTTTGTGTCTTGTTTTCCTAAAAAGGAAAGAGTTGTATATGAACAAAGGCCTCCATTGTTTTGTAGTGAAATGGCATATACTGAAAAATAGGATTGTGGCTAAACACAAAAACACTGAAAGAGAAAAGAGTGAAATATTGGTTGACTGTGGCTTCGTAGTTCTTGATAGATTTGGTTCATGCTAGGATTTTCCAAAATTTAGCTATTTGGTTATACAAACACTGGTCAGACTGCCATAGAGAATTCACAATTAATTCTTGCAAGTAAGAATAAAGGGAACAAAAGGATCAGCTGAAAGGATTTTTACACTGTTATTGTGAAGCCAGTATCTTGACTTTTCACATTACTGCCTATTCAGCTTTTTTTTCCTACATATGAGATGGGAGCTCTTGAGAACTGGACTAAAAAGAATTCTATTTATACTCAAATGTGGTCATCAAACTCCTGGCAACATACTGCATTTTTTTTTGAATAATCTATTATTATAATCATCTGCCAAGCCCAATGCTGAATAAGAACCTAGCTGTGTCAGCCACCATAATGGCACAGAACAAAAGACAGAATCCCTGTCCCAAAGAGTTTACAAAATGTGTAAAATATCTGTCAGTATTCAGCTGGTAAATTTTAATTTTTTTTTTGCCCATCCAGAACTACCTGTAGTCATTGAACTCAACCTAGCAAATGCCATGTTGCCTTCCATAGGTCTTTAATTTGTTCAGAGGGCTCTCAGACCTTTCACAGATGGGAATCCCTCTTTTCTGTTACAGCCTTTGAAAAGAGAATGCATTATGTGTACAGCATCAAATGCTTTTTTCTTACATTGTGTTAGATTTCCATTATGACGAGCTTAAGTGGTCCTGCTCAAAACTGTTGGCTGCAGCTAGCAGGATAGATGTTTTCAGAAAAATGAAAGGCTTTTTTAAAGATACACTTGATAAATTTAATGTTGAAGAGTTGTCTTATTTTCTAGGTTCAGGAAAATAACTTATCTTTTTGTTTCCTATTCACTTTTAGTTCTCTCCTGCAACCTGAGTCTGTAATTTTTATTTGCTTGCATGTTGAAAAGACATTTTAATATAAGAAAACTCAATCTAAGAAACTCTAGAAATAAGTCACTCAGGATCTGTGTACTTCTGGGCAGTAGAAGTTAATGTAATATGAAATCTACTGTCTTTTGTCATTAGCTGTTGCTTATCTTGTTTGTTTGTCAGACATGTACTGCACTTCACAGCATCACATAATGTTAGGGTTGGAAGGGACCTTGAAAGATCATCTAGTCCAACCCTCCTGACAGAGCAGGATCACCTAGAGTAGGTCACACAGGAATGCATCCAGGCAGGTTTTGAAAGTCTCCAGAGGAAACTCCACAACTTCTGTGAGCAGCCTGTTCCAGTGCTCTGTCACTCTCACATTGAAAAAGTTTTTCCTAATGTTTTTGTGGAACCCCCTATGTTCCAGTTTACATCCATTGCCCCTTGTCCTATCACTTGCCATCACTGAAAAGAGCCTGGCTCTGTCCTCCTGACACTCACCCTTTATATATTTATAAACATTACTGAGGTCACCCCTCAGTCTCCTCCAAGCTAAACAGACCCAACTTCTTCAACCTTTCTCACAAAGGAGATGTTCCACTTTCCACAGATGTTCCACATCATCTTTGTGGCTCTGCGCTGGACTCTTTCAAGCAGTTCCCTGTCCTTCTTGAACTGAGGGGCCCAGAACTGGACACAATATTCCAGATGTGGCCTCACCAGGGCAGAGTAGAGGGACAGAAGGACCTCTCTTGACCTACTAGCCAACCCCCCTTCTAATGCACCCTGGGATGTCATTGGCTTTCTTGCCCACAAGGGCACGTTTCTGGCTCATGTCCACCAAAACCCCCAGGTCCCTTTCCCCTACACTGCTCTCCAACATATCAGTCCCCAACCTGTACTGGCACTGGGGTTGTTCTTTCCCAGGTGCAAAACTCTACATTTGCCGTTGCTGAATTTCATAAGATTTCTCACCCCCCCCCAGTCCTCCAGCCTGTCCAGGTCTCTCTGAATGGCAGCACAGCATTCTGGTGTGTCAAGCACTTCTCCCAGTTTCGTGTCATCAGCAAACTTATTGACAATGCACTCTGTTGCCTCATCCAGATATTTGATAATATGTTGATGAATATTTTGGTCCCAGTACTGACCTCTGAGGGACTCCACTAGATACAGGCCTCCAACTCCGCCCCACTGACCACAACTCCTGACTTCTTCCCTTCAACCAGTTCACAACCCACCTCACTACTCGGTCATCAAGACCACACTTCCTCAGTTTAGCTACGAGGATGCTGTGGGAGACGGTGTCAAATGCTTTACTGAAGTCTAGATAAGTTTCTCCTCTCTGCCTCAGCTTCTCCAACTCTGGAGAGGAGAGTCTCACTTGTCATATTCCCTCTATTCACTTCCCTTTCTATTCTCTGAAGTGGTTGCTGGATATGAAGAGAATTTATTTTATTTTATTTTATTTTATTTTTTATGAACCAGTACCCATTACTGTCCATTTTCTGTCTGATCCAATAAAAATAGATCACCTGCTTTACCTGTTCATATATGTTCTAAGTAGACTAAGATGATGAAAAACTATCTTCTTCCTGGAGAATCTGCTGTTTGCCTTTCTTATGGTGGGAACATGACTTAAAAAGCTTTTTATTTTTTTTTAACTTATTGGTCTCTGCCTTTTTTAAATTTCAAGTCTTTTTTTGTTTGTTTAAATTTAAATCCACCACTGGACTATACTCAAGTTATTTGCTGTTATTTCTGGATGTTTTACACAGGTTTGCCTTTTTCTTGAGAATTCTCTCTGCCAAGTGGAATTTTTGGCTATGTAGCATATTTTATATCACCACTCTTCCCATCCTGCCCACATAACAGTCTGCTCTGAAACCACAAGCAAATAGGTAGGACTAAGAACAGCCATGTGCCTGCTCTATTTTCTGCCAGTTTCTGGAATCTGTCTGTATCCACTCACAGGAAAATGGTTCAAGTCACCTTTCTTTGTTGCCTTTTGGACCTTAATCTTTCTCTATTACATAATGATCTTGGAGCCTCACCTATTAATTTCTCCTGCTGAACTCTCAGCAAGGAACCCCTGTGTATGTCAGGCATAAATACTGTAAAACAGGAGAAGAATGTTTTGACAAAGTGCTTTTTTTTGCGAATGTCCTTTTTAGCGGCTTTTCACTTTAAAATACAGAAAGTGACAACACTTGAAAATGTAGTGTTGTGTTACAGATAACAGAACAAAAAGCTCTTTTTCAGGACATGAGCTCTTTTTGCCCCTTCCCCATTTGCTAATTTATCTTCTATTTTGTCAATAAAACCACATTAAGCATACACCAGCTGAACAATTTTATTATTGTAATAAAATTGTTTTTTAAAACTGGGAAGTAAAGTGTTCAGAGCTCGTTCTCCATGCTTAATGAAAATATTATTTTTTAGTATCACAATCAGTTATAGAAATAAATTTAAATCTTTTAAAAATGTGAATGAATTGGCAATATTATGGGGAATTTTTTTATTAATGTATTGATACAGAGAGCTTTGAGTGAGATCCTATAAATTTTGTCCTGAAGAAACAGTGCGGAAAGTCTAGATAATGAAGAATGTCAAAGACTGCTTGCATCAGAATAAACCTGGTAATGCTGTTATATGCACAGCTATAGGCCTGTTGCTTGCAATCAACATAACTAGCAGAAAAAATAATATAGCATATCATCACTTCAGGTAGTGCATAGCGCTTACATTGGGAAATTTCTCCCCTCACTTCTTGCAGTGAACATCGTACTGGTCTTTGTCTCCTATCTAGAGAAAGTTGAAGTGTTGATTTAACAGTCAGAAAACTTAGGTTCCATGGTCCCTTTATCACCCTAACATTAAAGATTATTACACTGTCAAAAGGTATTTTCCAACTGTTGCTGAGCCAGGAAGAGGAGAGTGTTAATGCTCACTGTTAGAGCATGCTGTGCTTTACAAAGAGGTTGTACAAATTGGAATGTGTTCTGGGAAATCTTGTAGTAAGAGCAGATTAGGTGAGCGCAGATGCAAAGCAGAAGGATCATGTACTGTTGGTACACAGAGTGAAGGTCAGCAAAAGAACACATGTTCTGCAGCTAATAGGACAGAAAGCTACATGGCCTAGCTGTCTAAGGAGTGGCCTTTTGTTTTACATAGTTTTCTGATTTTTGACAATACTTACATTCCTCAGTGGAATGCAAACAAATGCATTTCTTGCATATCTAAAAAGTCCCACATCTTTCAAGACAATCTAAATACTTCAATAGTTGATAATATCAGGATGTTTAATTATCTTTTAACTTTTTTTTCATGTTTCGTATTTTCTAGCCTAATTCATTCAAACCTTCCACCAACTATTTTTTATTTAGAAGTGAAAATTGAAATATTCAGTTTTGAATAGGCTATGGTGAAATATTTGAGCTATACTATAATGCTTTTTTTTTTTTTTGAAGCTTTCCATTCATATTTTTTGTCAAGCATAATGCACTTCTGTGAAATATTTTACTTTTAATCTATTTGTATTTCCTAGCAATACACACAAGATCCATGATGTTAGGGCTACCAAAGATCCGATAGATTATCTTGCCAATATTATAACATGGTTGCTGCATTTACCTTCTTATTGTTTTGAATTATATCTTAAATGAGTCAGGCAATGGGGATTGCATCATTTCTTTGGTATCATTATTGCCCAGGTTAATTACTCTCCCAGCTAAAAGTAGAGGTAAGCAGAGAACTTTCAATGAGTAACTTACGATTTACAAGTTTGGATGGCAACATTGGCTTGCACTTCTCAGGAGATGCCACATTCTCTTCATCAGTTACATATTCAAAGTTAATAATAAACATCATTGCTACTCCCTCTTGATTTTTCACTGGAATTATGTGGGTGTTGCAAATGAAGGTAGACCCTGCAGATGGAGAAAATAAAAGAAATACATACATAACTGAAAGGAAAGTTAATTATTGTTTCACTCCAGGAATTCCAGTTCACCAACAGAGAGTGAATTTCTTTGAATTTAACGATCAATGATCAAACATATTATTCTTTAATTTAAACAGGAACATTTTCATAGAAATAAATTCTTTCTTTGATAATTGATTAGACTATTACCTCTCTCAAAAGATCTCTCCTTAAAAATATAAATTTTACCTTTTATTTATTTATTTATTAATTCGCTGGAATTCACCTATATAGACAGATTTGTGATATGGAGACATAGCACCAAAAGTAGCAAAGTGAACACTATTCCAACCACAACACTAGTGAAAAAAGCAGTACCCCATTCTTCTAAATGTCAAACATTCTTCAGACTTTTGATTCTTTTACAACAGGGTGAATCATGCATTAAATATTTACAGGTGTAAATATACCACTATTCTTATTTTAGCTCTCAGTCTTTTGGGTGCTGTATAATGTTGTTTAGGTTTGTTTTAAAAATAATATTTGTTATCTGATTCTATGGGCTTTTATATTCTATCACCCAAAAAAAAGTTATAAACTGTGGTAATAATTTTCAGAAGAAGTAGAAGAAGTATTTGATTTAACTGTTAAATACAATTTGAAGTTTGAATTTAAAAGTAACCTAGTTTTCATTTATATGGATAATACCCAGCTTCTACTAAAATGAACAGAAGGTGTAATTTCTCAACACCTCTCATACTCACAGGGTGTTCTTGTTCAAATGCCTGATTACAGATTTAAAGACTTATTTGTGTTAATTCTTCCAGTATAACTCCTAAGAAGTTTCATTTGACAAGGTCATTAATTTTGATTTCATTTCTTCTATTAACCTAACAGAACACAGTGGTTCCAAAAATAATGTGATTGCTGTAAGCAATACAATGATGTGCTAAAAAGCTTCATGCAAATGCAACTGTGAGATGGTCTCTTTCCATGATAACTGGGGACTGGTTTAATATAGATCATCTGCAATTTATGCATTCAAATGCAGTAATCACTGAAACTTGACAGGCTGTGCAATTTGACAAGAACAGATCCTGATCTGGTTTACCAAAGAATAATATATTTTTTTTTTTCCATTGAGCAGAGAGATAGTAAAGATTTCTATCATTACAACCAAAATCTGGCTCCTCATATTTAATGTAGTACTTGCTATAATGTGCTGTATATGGCAGTTTGAGCTATGTATAAAATTGACATGCTGGCCTTTCAGGTTTTGCAGCTGTACCTTCAATCCATTTAATAAAACAGTTAAGCTGTGGCACTTGCTGCAGTTGCTATGGTTACAAGCTCAATGACTTTAGTAAACAGAAAATAAACAATTTAAGACTGTTCCATTAGAGCTAAAAATAGAAGTGCTGCAGGCCAAGCATTGCAACAAAGACTGGTTCAAAGAGGATCTGAAGAGAATTTAGAAATAATCTATGTGGGTTTAGGTCACAAATAAAAATATTGAGTTTAATCAGTCAAAATTGTATTTATTGATTGCCTTGGAAGGAAATACTTACTATTTCATTCTGTAGACTATGTTTTGACATGAAGATTTATAGGTTGAGAAGGTATTCCCCAATCAGACACCTTTAACACAAAGAACTGGAAGGGGGGCCAGGCTGAGGTGTACATGGCTTTGAAGAACACTGAAATCCAGTGGATCAAGTTTTTATCAGTTTTTGCAAATGAGGATGACAAGGAGCCTCAGGCTTCTTTAAAAACTTTCCTGCTCTTGAAGGCAAGGTTGTTTCAGCTTTTGAAATGGTTCCCACAGTGCTAAGTAATGACAGTATCTCCTATTTATGTAGAACATTCCACCCTCAAGCATTTACAAACCTCATTTATACTGGAGCTAGGGATTCACATCTCTGAGGAGATGTAGAATCTTTTAACACTCCATAGCTTAAGAAAGTAGCAAAAAGAAAGAGCACAGGGTTAAAAATGTAAGCTGTAGGTAGAAATATTTGAGTTATAAAAAATGGGGAAGATTCATATCTGGTATAATTCAGCATAGTTCCTTTGAAGACCAATTGTACTAGCAGTCTAATGAGTCCAGTGTACTTCATTAGTGTGAAGTTTTTCCAAGACACCTGAGCTTTTGAATAGGCATAGAATATTTACTATGTGACTGGAATTGGAATTCCGCAACTTAGCAAAAATACAATACCTGTCACAGTCACTGAGAGTGTTTGTGTTTAGTACAGAAACTGTTATCTGCTATACACTTAGCAGTATTTATCTCTATTGAAATAAGGAAATAAAAATTAAAAAATAACAAGGAAGACCCTAGTGTGACTGAAAAATAGGAACTGGGTTCAAAGAAAGAATACTAGCAAATTCAGAAGCTAAGCTCTGAGTTGTTTGAGTTGATAGAAATAAAGAAATATTAAGAAGTATCTTGTTTATAAACAATTTTAGTTAATATTTGCATTCTAGCATTCCAACTTCACTCAGCATGTTTTCCCTGTGTTGTCTTTATACTGAATAGTTTGAGAGTAAGAAATGCTTCTGACTGAGCAATTAAAATTGCAATGAAGTGTCTGAAATTTGCATTTCTCAACTAACAGCACAGGGCAAATGGATGATCTAATCAGAATAATTATGAAATTTTTACCTTTATAATTAATAGATACAATATCCAGCAATACATCTGGATTTTCTAAAGATTACTATTGAGGAGTAATCATGAGAAATATCTGTTGTGCTCTGTTGTTATCACTGTTGTAGGTGCTAAAGAGGAAAATCTAGTTATTTTCTTGTCAGCTTGAATTCCATGCTTATAAGGGCCTGTTTTGTCCACAGCATTTTAATGCACACTCTTTCATCTGGTTAAATTAGTGGCAAAATATCCATACATGAAGAAAGGATTCTTCTCCCCTGTATGCTGTGTGGATATGATGCATGATTCTGTAATTATGTATTAACAATATGGTTTCAGAAGACCAGACAGGCTGGTGTGAAACAAATAACTGCCAAAATCTGTACATAAGGGATAATAAATATTTAAGAAATAAGGATTTAGGATATATTAGGATTATATAAGGATATCTTGCACCATTTTGACAATTCTGGTGAAGTAAAAGCCTATTTAAATATCTGGCTGCATGGTGTTTCAAGTTGACTTGCTTAATGAGAGCAGTAGGAGGCACAAACATCAAACCAATTAATCTGGTTCATAAAATCTATTTGCCTTTACAGTGATTTTCTATAGAAGATTTTTAGGACAGGTGTTTATCAGACCACACCTTCTATATACAACTGCAGTCATTTATTAGAATTGTAATAGATCTGCTTATGAGCAATTGGGAGAGGACGATACAATTAATACAATAGTGAAGGCATTCCAAATTACAAGACCCTCCATTCTCATATGAAAAACTCTGACAGGCAAACTTTGAAGAATGACACATCCCAAACAACTATTTTGATTCTTGTGAACAAATTTTTCACGGGACATAACATATGCCAAGCTCAAAGGATCTCTGAAAAATGAGACACTGTGGCATTCAGGTAATAGTCCTAATTCTGCAAAAGTCTTGCTTTTCATACAACTGGGACCCTTGAAAATCCATTGTGGTGTTAGAGGATGCCTCTGCAACCCTATTGCCCTGAATGAGTCTGGCAGTTACTATCTGCATTTCACCATTAAAATATTCAGATTCCCCAGCCTCAGTACAAATGTGATGATTGCCTTCACTGGGGCTGAGAACAATTCCAGAATATTTTGAAAGCAGTCTTGGCTCCCTGCACTAAGGCTGGCAGGGAGTCTTATGACTTCTCAGATATTTTTTTGTTATGAGGGCTGTTGTGGACAACTTACTAAGGCTATAGAAAAAAAGATGTTGAGTGTGTCCTCTGTGTGTGTATATAAATTTTTAGATAGGTTCAATACATACAAGAGTCTTCTAGGATTACTATTTTTTTTTACTGCTGCAGCCTACAAGCAGCCAAATGCAGGTATCTGTTCAATCCATAGCCACTTCAGCTCATTTGAAATAGAAGGTGAGAAAGAATACAAACAGAACAAAGGAAGACCCAGCAACAGTTTTCCTATCCAGACCTAGACAGTCCTGTTCTCTGAACACAGATCTGAATGAGACACTTCTGCATTGTGACCATTTTGTGATAATAAAGACCCAAGAGAAGGAAGATGGGTATTTACACTTTACAAATAATCATCAGGTTTATTTTGGAAATAAGTACCCTCCATTTCCTCTGATATGATTCATATTTCCCCATCAAAATAAATTCTCAGAATGTCTTCTGTCAGAGGCACAAACTTAGAACATATTAGTTATAAACATAGAGTTTATACCATACATTTTAATTTCAAATCTTAAATTATCAATAGAAATTCATATTTCATATTAAATTGTGTACAAAGCTTAGTCTTAATTCTATCATCATTTTACTTACAATGGAGCACAAAAGAGTCTGCATAGCTCCCATTTTCTTTGTAATGAGGTGAAATTTGTATTGTTTTCATGGGTTCATTTTTTACTGTTTACTGTGACCTTATTAGAGCCTCATCACCGTTATCATGTAATCATAGAATCATTTAGGTTGGAAAAGTCCTATCTCTTGCTACTTGCGAGGAGAGATTGGCACCCACCTGGCTACAACCTCCTTTCAGATAGCTGTGGAGGGTGACAAGGTCTCCTCTCAGCCTCCTTTTCTACAGGCTAAATAACCCCAGATCCCTCAGCCACTCCTCAGCAGTAGACTTGTTCTCTAGACCCTTCAACAGCTTTGTTGCCTGTCTGTGGACCTGCTCCAGCACCTCAATGCCTTTCTTGTAGTGAGGGGCCCAAAACTGAACACAGTATTTGAGGTGTAGCCTTACCAGTGCTGAGTACAGTCCTGCTGGTCACACTATTTCTGATACAAGCCAGGATGCTGTTGGTCACCTGAGCACACTGCTGACCTTAAACTAGTTAGAAACTTAACATTCCTCTATTAGGAAATAGTTGAGTTCCATAAATACAAAGAACAAAGACCTTCATATAATAAAATATAACCAATGGCATTTTGTTATCTTCTGTTCATGTTTACAGCTTTATTTGTCCTTTCATCATAGCATGGCTCTTGGTGTTAACACAATGTTACTAAGAACTTCTTTGGTGAAAGGAAAGAGAGATTATCTGTGGGAGAATCAATGTGAATCTTCAGAAGACCTTTTCTTGATGTTACTCATCCTTTATGGAGTCTTTGTCTTTGGGATCAGAAGCCAAGGCATGGATTTCTACTAACTTCTTAACTCCTCAAATCCAATATTCTCTTCCTCCCTAATGGACAAAGGAAGCATTTCCCTGCTTTTTCCAGAGTGGTCCAGGGCTTAGAAAGTTGGTTACTCTGTTTATTCAGGTCCGGGGCAGTATTTGTCCAGGAGGAAAGGAAAGGAAAGGAAAGGAAAGGAAAGGAAAGGAAAGGAAAGGAAAGGAAAGGAAAGGAAAGGAAAGGAAAGGAAGAAAGAGAAGAAGAGAAGAGAAGAGAAGAGAAGAGAAGAGAAGAGAAGAGAAGAGAAGAGAAGAGAAGGAGAAAGGAGAAAATAGAAAGGAGAAAGGGGAAAGGAATGTTTTAGAATGGAGAAAGGAAACACTGCCCTGCTTTGCATGGACATTCAGGAAAGCTGAGGGTGTAGGTTTTGTCCACCATGGTTAGGATGGCAAAGTAGTAACAAGCCCCTTAGGACATATAATGCTGGTAAATGAAGCCTTGTTTTCTGGCCCAGACTGCTGTTTACAATGTATTTTGTTGCCAAATTCTGGCAGATAAACGACATGGACATGCCTCCTCATGTGATAGGATCACAGGGACTCTGTGGTATATGAATGAGATGGAAGGCAAGGTGAGAAGGGAAAACGATTTTGTGATATATGGCTGTCTCTTGCACATTCTAATAAGACTTCAATTCTTGAAATGCCCTAAGGATAAGCAGAATAACCTTAACTGAAGAAGCTTTATGTGTGACCTTCTAGAATTATGACCTTATTTCCTGTTGTTCCATATCTACTTTTAGCCAAACTTTAAAAAAAAAAAAAAAAAAAAAAAGGAAGCAAGACAAAGAATTATTTTTCTATATGTTGCCAACTTTCTGCTAACAAACAGGTTACAACCTTGTTTTAGACAAGCTGTGAATGGTGCAGAAGAATGCCACCTGAAAATGACTGTCTGTAATTTACTGCCGAGTCCAGTAAAGTAAAGCATCTTGTATCCTTGAAGGGTTATAAACAAAGAAAAGGAAATTGGAAGAAAAACAGTATCCAGGGAGTACTTGTTTTGCCTTGCGTGATTTCTGTGAATTATCACCAAAGAAAGTCCTCTTCATTTATGCATAAAATACAGAAGCCTATTTACCTCTGGTTTGAGTCTGCTCTAAGCAAATAGGGTACTTTGATGAGCTTTTGTGGCATTTAGGGACAATTTCACTGCAGATGTGTATTGAATATTCAAGCTCAAGCCAGTTTGTCAAATATTATGGGATGATGTGTATTGCAATGTGGAGACTCACCATGACCAATGAAGGGCTGGAAATCTATTCCTTTGTGTTTCTATTCAAGCACAAGCCAGGAATAATGCAGCATCTCACAACGAATCTTGTTTTCAGTAGACTTAATGGAAAGGTTTGCTTTCTTTCTCAACTCATACCAAGAACTATTTCTGTAATGTTATGTTGAAAACAGTCACATGAAGATCGTACATAATTCTACACGATGTTATGTTAAAGGGCTCCAAATGCATTTGCACACCCTGTGTCAACCAGAACTGCTTACTAACAAATTTTCATAACTTAGTCTGCCTGTTTATATAATAAAAATGACTGGAAGAGTGGCTGAATCTGCCCTGAGAAAATTGCTGAGCTCTTAGTGATGTAGAATCATATCAGTGGAGACAGATAACACATAGCTACTTGTTCAATTCACTAACAACCCCATGAAAGAAATATCAGACAAATATTTCTGTCTGTTTATACCTGCATCTCTTTGCATCTTTGCTTATGATATAATATATTCAGATCTTTGAAGACATCTGATCTGTAAAGACCTTATTTACATTCTGTCAAAACTTTGTCTCTAAAGGAAAGAATTAGCCTTGGATGTTCCTTTTCTCCCTGCCCTCCATTTGTTATGTGCTGCACATATGAGGAATAGGAGGAAATTTGATGGTAAGACTAAAGATGATAATATTTGTGGCATTGTAAATGGCTGCATTGTAAATGTTGCCTGTCACTGCCCTTCAAAGTGTACAGGTATTATTTACTTTCTTCTAAAGGTGGTAGGACTGAGGCATAAAAAGAAAATTGTTTTATACAAAGCTGTATCAAAAATGAATGAAGAAACTAAGGGTAACACAAAGAAACTAAGAGTGACACAAAGAAACTCTTGGTCCCATTTTCACAATTAAATTAGTAGAAAGCAGCCCCACACTATTAGTGTCTTAGTGTATTTCCACACAGAACTGTAGATAATGGGTCATACAATTCTTTTTATCATTCACCTGTATCTTCTGAGTTATGTCTTTATGTCACCATTTTCCAATTCCATCTGACTGAAAACAAGTTATGTTATGTGGCAAGAATGGGGAATTCACAAGCTGACCATCAAACATGCTGCAGATTTATCTGTATGCCTGTCTCTGTTAAAAGATTCATTGCAGAGAGCAACTAAAAATAGATGCCAGGTTGAAACGTACTATATCAATTTTCAATTGAATAGCTATTTTTAAGGGGGGTGGGTGGAGACAGAAAGAGTATATTTGGCTTATATTTATTAGGGAGCTTATAGTGATTAAATGGTAGCTGTTCGCTTTGAATTTTCACTTCACCTGCCATATCAAATAGATATTCATTCTGACACCAAAATAGTTGCTGATACTAAGATTTGATTTATAGGACTGATGTAGGTTTTGTAAGGTATTACATTGTTTAGAGGCGAGGGAAGAATTTTTAAACTAGTGAACTAAGAAACAACCCTACCCTCTGGAGGCTGTGGACAAGTTCATTACTGGACTGGCCTATATAAATATATCATTTTCTCTCCCTTTACTCCCATTTAAAATATAATTCAGTAGCTAGATAAATACTGTTCAGCATTTCTATGCTACTGCATTGACACAATTTTTGCTAACCTCCTAATTATAGTATCTACACCTACACTAATACATCTACGGTGATTAATTGTAGTGCTGAACACATGTTATATGGGAGGATGGTTTCCTAGAGTTTTGCTTTTTAAGCATATATAAACATGTACAGAAGATACCCAGCACCTAAATATTTAGCAAGGAAACAAAAATGAAATGAAAAATAAACAAGCATGCTATATGTTTATAAAGTAGATACCAAGAAAAGAGCATAGAGAGAAAAATATTGAACATTGTACATGGAAAGGTAAAGACTTTTTTAGGTTCCAGGTTGCCTGTAGAATAATTTTTAGGAAGCCACAGCTGATGCAGAAATTGCAAGATAGAATTTTTTTCAGTTCACCTTAAAACTACACTTGAGTTTTGTCAGAGGAGGTTTCTCTAGAGGACAGAGTGAACTCAGGAGGCACAGATACTACTGTCAGTCTTGAACACTTGAACTGATTTTTCTCAGACACACACACTGGTACATGCATAGTGGGGTTTAAGCTGGGTCTCAAATTGTTTTCTTGGTGAATGTGGAATAAATAATGCAGGTGACTTAGAAATTAAAATAATATTAAAGGTTCTCACATTAATTGTTCACACATTAAGGAAAGGTGTAGTATTGAAGAAGCTTTTTGGGCAGAGTGCAACTGGTATGCAAGGAATCTATTCCATGGTGGCTCCCTGAACAATATTGCCTGTGAAACAGCACAGAGGGTGGAGCAGAATGAAGACTCTGTGGCCACGCTCTGTTGAATCCCCACAGAAGATGGGAACTTTATGTTACTGTGGAACTGATAAGCTGCGTATTTGCCACCCTGGGCCAAAAATCTGTCATTTTCTGACAAAGTGCTGTCCTTTGAGCTAACTTTGCTCATTATAATGTCTTTATAATACCAAAACACCCTCCATCCCAAAAGCTACCTGTCTCCAAAGTGCATCAACCCCTAACTGAGATTATGCCCTGAATTTTCTTTATCCACACCTTTAAAAGCAAAGTGAAAGAATTTTACAGCAATCATAATAAAGGTATGTATGACGAGTCACTCAAGCTCTACCTTTAAGGTGAAAAATAATATAAAATACTTTAAGGAAGGGGGGACATTAGGGAAGACATCATCATGGACAAGTCAGGGAAGATAGCTTTGCAGACTATCTCTGACTCCTGGGATCAGTCAATGGGCTGAGCCTCTCCTCCTGCCCATAGAGACATCTTTGGGACCTTCTGAGTACTTCTTCAGGAAAACTTAGAAACCTCTCCACAGCTGCTCCTTTTAACTTAACACGTTTTGTATATTTGCATGTGCTTTTGCATGCAGTATATTTATCATCGGCAATCCACAAGAACCTGTACTTCTGTTGCTTTCAATAAACTTCACTCTTCATGTTGCTAGACACAAAAGTCTCTCACTGGGCACTGCCAGCTCCTTACTGGCTGCATGAAACCATGGAGTACGACTAGACAGGGAGTGCAGCGCTATCAGTGAATCTGAGAGTTCAAATATATTGAACACGACTGGACTAATAGTGCCAAATTGGTTATTACTCAATATCTAAACCTAACCTCCCCCAGCCCCTCTGATATCTGAGGACAAGCTGGAATACAAGAGGTTTTATATTCTGCCGGATTACTTTACCCTTTTACATGACAATGGGTTCTCATTACTGGCAGTTTGCAAAGCTAGTAGGTTAACACATGAATGTTGCTTGGAATCATTTAGGCCCTGAACTTAGTTTGAAATCTCTATTACACTTTGTCTTTTTTCTTCCAGAAGAATAGAGCAAGTAGTGCTGCTTCTGAAAAGCAATGTCTCTGATATGTTAATGAAAATATTTCTGTTTCTGCGTATGCAGTTAAGTATCTTTTGCCTGGTTCCTTGTACCTGTGTTAAGCCCCTGAGTGCACCACACACAGTGTACTGCCAGATGCTAAGCAGTCAGACATGGAAGGTCAGGGCAGATGACTCAGAGGGCTACATCCTTGGAAGAAAAAAAAAAAAAAAATTAAGTGTTAAGTCTGTAAATTCTTTGCAAATTGACTATTGAATAACTAAGGAGGACTGTTTCCATTCATGTTATAGATGTTACAGATTATGCAAATGAGGCAAACCAATACTTTTAATCTTGTTTTCTTAGTATAAATGCTTGATTTTATGAACAATTGTAATATTGTAGTGAATGCAAGATATACTACGCTTGATTAATCTCATAACTGAACTTTTTGAAAGGGAAATATTGTAATCAACAGTACTATTTTAGAAAGGCAGAAACTGAAATGTTTCACTTAGAAATTATAAAAATGAAATATTTGTTATTTTTAAAGGAAAATACTGAAAAGTTATTTTTTTTTCTACATTGCACAAGATATTCCTGTGAAACAAAATTAATATTTTGAAGTGTTCATTTCACTGAAAATATTTTAAAAAATAACTTTCAGGATTGACAGGGAATAGAAAAACCATTGTTTTCTCATCTGCTAGATACGCTTGAGCTGAGGACATATTACAATAAGAGTTTTTTGTTAGGTACTCAAAAATGCATATACTTGACTAGAGCTTTATGTCTATTAACAAAAGAGAACCAAGAATGTAATGCCATAAAACATGGAGCATCCCAGCATGTGACAACAGACAACAAAATTACCAATGTCTCACGTCAGTACTACCTGAGAAGGGTCAGTGACAAAATATCATTCTCTTCTACAGTTGAAGAGATGCATGAAAAAATGTAATAATTTAGCCCAAATATTAATAATGAAACACTAAGAAAATGAGTTTGTTGTCCTGTATTTTTAGTTGTATCAACAGGCATTGACATAATAATTTAAATCATTTTTATTCATTTTTCAATCTGTGTCAAGACAGAGAATTTTTAATTAGGAACACATAGCAGTGGGGATTACATTAATTCAGTGGAATTACAGAATGTTGAAAACAACTGGAATTCATTGTGAAAATGCTTTGACTTTTTTCATTCACATTTTCAGTAAGCTTAATTAAAGTGTGGGACTCAACAAATACCAGATGTATAGCTCAAGGTGAAAAAAATGGTAGGAAACATTTTTTTTTTACAGAAAAATAAAGGACTACAAAGCTTTAGTGTCTGTTTACAAACACTGTGACGATTTTGAAGTTAAATATACCTTAAACACAAATCTCTACAAAAAAACCCCAACTAGATGACAAATAATGGTTCTAGTTTCTTATTTTTTAGCTATTTGGCTAAGAGTTAACATGCATTCAATTGCATGTGTGAAAACTGAAGGTGCCTTCTTTTCATTATTGTTTTCCTCTCTCTTTCTTTCTCTCTTTCTCTTTTTCCCCATGGCTATTCTTTTCTAAACCCTCATTAGTGCTATGCACCTCTGGGCGTTCAACTGAGAAATGTCTTATTATGTTCATGAGAAAAGGGATCTCAGGTTTCTTGAATATTGTCCATCTTGCAGAAAAAGTGCAGATTAAGACTTTTTGTGAAAGTAACCTCATTTATTTTCCCAAATTAAATGACACAAACTATTTTAAGAACTAATTGAATAACCTTACAAAGCAGAATTGAAGGGAAAAAGAAAAAAAAGGGCAAGTACTCCATTTCAGTAATTTGTTTCATTTGTCCAAGATGTTGGTCCCGAAAGAATATACTATGAAGTAAAAGAGTGATGCATATTCTGTTCTCATTTACACTGTGCCATTTCAGGGAGATTAAGGGGTTTTTTTTTTGTGATACAGTTCTTAACAGATATCAAAAAGCAGAAGGCAATAAATGGCCATAGAGTATGAAGGGTGATATAGAAAAAGAGATCAAGAGCAGGTCCCCTGCAGCAGAAGAGAAAACCTGTCATTGCTGTGAACTTTCACAGGTGCAATGTGCATACAGCTCCATTGGCCAAGTGGAAGGAGTACCATTTTCTAAATATAGATAGATGTCTTTCTCATGGAAATCATGCCCTTGGAAAATCATACTCATGGAAACATACCCTTCTTTTTGAGATGCTTTTTGAGAGAGCTGATCATGAGAAGTTAGAAATACACAAACCCCAAATTTATAGGAAAAAAAAAGTCATCATATACAGCTTCAGAGGTAAATTCATATTGTATGCGTTACTATACTTATCTGTAATTCCAGCAAAATATCTGAAGGGAGAGGACAGACAGACACAAAAGGATGAATTCTTCTTGTATGAAATAGCCATCACATGATCTTGATAAAAAAGATAATGATCTGGAAACCCTCATCAATGAGAAAGACAATCCTGAAAGCTAATGGGAGCTGTCAACTTCCAAGGACAAAGAAGTTAAAAATATGTGGCATTCTGGAGTTGTTGATAACACAGAACCATGGCAAACATGATGTATTTTTAATTTAAGATCTCATTAGAATTGATAAATAGGAGTAACTTACTGGACTAGAAGTTCATGTCTGCCCTAGGGGTGATTTACATGACCTGATTGCAATCAGTGTAGGCAAAGAAAGAACAATCCCCAGCAGTAAAACAGTGATTCTTCTAAATGGGTAATTTTCTGTGTTTGAGAAAAATGTAACTGGAAACAATTGCGAGGAGAATTCATAAAAATATATGAATGAAAAATTTGAATTCTTAATGCAAATATTAGATAGCAAAAGGGTAAAGATTCAAAGATGCTGAAAAATCTTTGCTGCATGTCCATCTACATTGAATGCAAAAGTAAAGGTAATGAACAGGAAGTAACAGGCATATAGTGAATAGAGAAGGGAGAAAGTAAATATACATCTCTGGAAACTGAGAGATATGAAATATAGAAAGTTGATAGAGGAATGTGACAACATCAGAGCAAGACTAAGGATAATAAGTAAATATGTAACTAGATTAAACAAATAATAATAGTGAAAGTCCCTACAGCTCCTAATAACAGCTGTTGTGGTGAAATTATTAAGTATGTGATAATTGTGAAAAAAACACAGATAGGTCCTTTAAGAAGTATTTCTGAAGTGTGATCTTTCCTAGATCCAAAACATGAGCAAACTTGGAAAAAGTATAATCAAAGGTCTAGGTCCACAACTCAGCAGTCTACAACTTTTATGTAACCTCCTAACAAATCTTGCTGGGCAGAGTTCCAGAAGGTTGGAATAATGCTAATATTGTGCCAGCATTTCTAAAAGGGATATAGTGGTTGAAATGAATGTATGATAGTGAGCCTGACATAATTTCTAACCAAATAATGAAACTTGAGAGATTAGATTAATTTAATAAAGAATACCTGACAAGAATATAATTAATGTCACTCAATATGGTAATGCACAAATTATTAATGGACAAGAAATCTGATTTGATGATTATATTCTTTGTATAAGAAATACCAACGAAGTAGCCATTACAACAATAGGTTTTTGTAAGTTATACTGTTTGCTGTACAATATTTTAATAAAGCAACAACACCATGCTTATGAAAAGCTCATTATATGAACAATAGAAGAGGGCATTAAAAAGAGCAGAGGAATAGCATTCTTCAGAAAATTCCTTTGGTGAGAATCCTAAAGATGTAAAACTTTGTTGTTTAGTAAAAAGTAGTTTGAGAAGTGACTTGCATTGCAATCAGTAATTCACGGACAGATGCTGAATACTAAGGAGCTGTTGAGTCTAACAGAAAGAACCTAAATGTTTGGAAGCTGAAGGCAAATAATTCAAACTGTACCCTCTGGAATGAACCATCAGAAGAAGCAGTAGTTCTCACTCTATTTTTTTAGATCAAGACTGGAAGAAATAGACAAGTCCTTTTAATCAACAAAGCCTCTGTACTATTCACCTTTAAAAAGTTCTACTGTTTCTTCCAAATATCTCATTTCAATTGAAAGAGGAGTTCAGTGCTTCCTGGCCCAGCTTTTCTCTGAATACACAGTGCTCCATAAACCAAGATGCTGCCACTCCCCTGTACTTGGGAATAAAATTTCATGTGCTCTGCTTAGCCAATTGTTAGCATTTCAAAAGACCTTCATGATCCAGTCAGATTTTGATGTTCTGACTTTACCAAGAGGTGAGATGACATTTCAGCAGCAGGCTTTGGTCCATCCTTGGAGTATGGTGGTGTAGCAGTGAAATAAATTGACAAGGTGTGACTCCTAACCTCTTTGTCTCTCCTGCTAATGGACACAGACACCTATGGGATGTGCACGGCTGTTTTTCACTCAGATGCATCAGCAATGCTAGCTCAGTACTCTCCAGGGCAATGTGTGTGGAGCTGTTGTGTCTCTGTTCTCATTTTCTTCTCACCAGGAAAGGGCAGCAGTTCCTAACTCTGACCCTCCCAGTAATGGTTGCTGGAGGACAATGCATTTGGCTACCTGGGCTGCATTTGCTGCTGAAATAGCTGTTTCCTGTCTCCTTTAGGGAAAAGGCACAGGCCAGACTATGATGCAGGATCAAAGCACTGCCAATGCAAAATCATTACTGTTAACTACATCTCATTTCAAATAATACCTGTTTATTTGTCAGATTGAAATTTCCCTTGTGAAATGTTATAACTTTCCCTCATAATAATTCTGATACTAAAAAGCTCTCTTTAAGCTACCAACAACTCCACCTGATTAATTGGGAACATAACTGTTACCGGACATGACAGTGGAATTTATTCTTTATTTTTGAAAGTAAATCCAGCTTAACATCCCCTTAACCTTCACAGAAAGCTCATGTTCTTAGGTTGGAATCATGCCCTTAGTATCCATACTTGCTGGCTTCACATGATGTCCTGACTACCCATATGTATGTCCATCTGTTAGGCTGGCATGGTGCCCTCCCACAAGTTGCTGGACTCCTGCCCTCAGACATGGCTGAGGACTGAATGCTTACTTAATACTTCATGTGACTTCCTGTCTGTGTGCATGTGTACGTGTGTGTGCTGTAACCCTGCTGTTTGTAATGGACAGGATGGAAGGTATTTGTCCAATTTGCTACAGTAAAAATAGGCTAAGTGCACTCCAGAACATCTTTAGGTAGGGAGATTTTGACAGAAAAAATGTAAGCAGTTCCATAGACTGAGTTGTATTTTCAAATCTGAGTATCTAAATCTAAACAGTTTAATAGCAAAACATTGCTTTTTTGTTAGGAATAAGTGCAATTCTACCAGAAAAAGGCCAGTGCTGAATAATATTAATGAGAGGGACCACTGACAGACCCCAGAATAAAGTTTTCCTATGCTAAACACTAACTGGAGGAGGATTGGAAAAGTGTCCTTCCTAGACAGCTGGATTTTTGAAAGTTTGCACATAGTGTTCCAGCTTTGCTTGCATGTTTTTATTTTGCCAATTTTGTTTTTTCAAGTTAAACACAATGGTTAACTAAATAGCTAAATAAAATTGTGCTTATCAACTGCCTCTGGGTAACATCTAGTTCAGAGCACACATCCTGGCTCAATCCTCTCATGGGAAGGGGAGATTCCAAGGTCCTGTCACTGTAGAATGTACAGCTAGTGACCGGATCATGTGCTCTTCGAGGAGGCTCTGGCACATTCACCACACTCATGAAACTTTTTGTAGAAAAACTAGTGAATGAGGCTCTGAGGTTAAGACCTTTTGTTTATCATCTTGGCTTTGAATTTCCTATAGCAGCCCACCAGACTTCCTTGGACATCTGTTTCAAAGGCATTACAGCAACCTGTTTGAGACATAACATGCTTCAGGTATAGTGCAAAATGGAATTCATAATACAGTGCAGTGTTCACAGCCACAGCACACTGTCAAACAGTGTTCCATGTGCTGGTTCTTAAGACAACTTTTGTGATTTATTTACAAATCTATATGGGAAATGAACTCTGCTTATAATTTTGCTCTGTTGGTATGGGATGAATTGCAATGTAATTAATAAGAATAAAAAGTGTAGTTGCTTAGTCATCATGTATCCAGTCTTGAAAATATCCTTTAGCAGAACCCTGTCAAAACCATAATAGTCTATTTGCTTCATTCAGTCCTTGTTGATTTTTGAAGTTTAAGGACTCTAGGCAGTGATTATCTTTCAACTTTCTAAACTTATGACCCTCAATAACTCAGTAACAAATCTTAAAATTCTTATCCAAGCATCTCTCATTTTAGACTTGCTGCTTCTATGGAACTTTGTAAAAGAGAATGTCTGTGTGACTTACATGTAGCCAGTTGACTCATGCAAATTGGTGGGTGGATTTTAAGTGCTTCAGTATCTTATCTCTACAGTCTCCTTAAACTTATATTTTCTGAATATATATGTAGTGCATGCATATAAGACCACATTTGATACATGAAACACTGTAATCAATGGTCAAAATTGAGTGACACCTTTTATTGTAAAATGACATTGTTTACAGTTGAATTGTCCAGCTTGAATTTTTATATCGACTGTGTTCTTCCAAAGGTATAACTGTATGAGAGTTTTGCATAAAATGAGTAAGTTATTCTTAAAAATAAGACAAGTGAGCATTTCTGGCAAGGGACTGGAAAATTCAGGTATTATTTTACAGATTATAGATGCATCTTAGGGCAACTGGTCCTAATAGGAAATATGATACAGTTTCTTGAATAATTTGGTCATGATATGCAGAACTGAGCGGTTGAAAAAAAAATAGTAAAATAATGAGAAACGTGAGTGAAAAAAATAATACTCAAAACTTCACACTGTAGGTTTATAGTAATGTTAATGATTGGTAGATGGGAAAATGAATGATCAGACCTATAACTCCACTTTTATTTTCTTAAGAGCCTGAGAAGATATTTTTGTGAGACTTATTGAGTCTTGCAGATTTTATGTGGTGATTGAGTCATTAAACTGTGTAAATTTGCATTCTACGCATGTTATTTCTGACAATACCAGGTTTTAAACTGATCTGTTTATTTAAATATAATAATTTTTTAATATACTCAATATGTGGTTTTCTGTGGAGTGCAACCACTACAGTCTACTGTAAGCTCATCCTCTTCTAATTGCAGTAGATAAATCTGTGGTAATCTGCTTTACAAGTATGGCATAGAACATGTTATTAATACCACAAGAAGGGCAAAATTTACTGTGTGGTAAAGGTCAAAATTATAAAACCCATAAAGAGTATAATGAAGTCCATTGGCTGGGGTTCAACTAGACACTTAAGCAGATGACAATTTTTTAGCTTGTGAGAAGTCCCATTGACTTAAGTGTCCTGCTGAATATTATCAGCAATGTGTATTTTACATACTAATTTATTAATCTTTATATTGTTTAGACATCAGTTAAAATCTTATACTTTGTGGTGATATCTGAAATGACAGTGGAAGAACCAAAATATTTAATAACGTCCTTGTGTGTAAAAGAAGTTAACAAAACTTGGAAATAATATTTAGGAAAAAAAATGTTTCTTTACAAACGTAATTTGAGGACAAATCTGAACTCCTGCCCTGGCTTTTTTCTACTTCTGAAAAACTTCTTGTTAGGAGCTCTCTCCTCATAATTCACTTCTACTTCCATCAGGCATTGACTTTGGGAGAGGCAGAGAAAGGTAGCTGAAAAGCTTTCTACCCTTCTGCTGTAGCACCACATCCCCCCTGAGCACACACGGCATCATGGCTATACCCACCCTGAATGTCACTGTGTCATGTTGATCAGCAGAGTACCTGAATTTTAGCATACAGCTCTGTTTGGTTACTCTGATCGCTTTGCTTATCTTTACAGGACATTCTATATATCCCTATAAATCTGGGTATAAGGAAAGTGTACTGCTCCCTTACCTCAGGATCAAATCAGGCTTTGTGCCCCTGGGCAAGGAGATATCAAACTAAGTCTGCTGCTGTCTATGTGGCAGAAAATTTAATGCAGTTCAAGGTCTTTTGAAATTAATTTCAGTGTCCAAAAGATGACCTTGATTTTCTTTTCACTAACACACATCTTGAATGAGTTGCTCTTGATCTGTGCAAATGCGAGAGAGGATTTCATATCCATGATGTACGTTTTCAAAATCAATTTCACAATTCACTTCAAAGTCAATTTCACAATTGTATCTCACACTTGAGATTCCAAACTGATCAAAGGACTGCTTGAAAAAATTGGTACTGTGAGAGTTTTTGTTAATGTAGAATTTTCATAAAGTTTTCTGGGGAGAAATTTTGACTTTTTCTTGGAAAAAGAACCAAATGAAACTAACAAATAAAAATGTTTTTTTGTGAAAACTTAACCATTCAAATGGGAAATACTAAACTGCTACAGTACCATGTGTAAGTCGTAGTTCATTTAAAGTATATCCTCCTTGTATTTGCTGGATTTTCTAGATACGCTACATCTCCCATGATACCTTTTAAGTGAGTAATTCTTAGAATAAGTGAAGTACTATAGAAACATTAAAGGAAACCCCAACAGACCAACCAAACTTACAATGACTGAGAAAACTAAGATAATTCCATCTACATTAATTTTATATAAATCTAAATATTTGTTTTATTTTTTCTTAATGGGAAAATATCAATTTGGAATTTATTAACAATAATAATTTTCCATTAATTTTCTCCTCTCCAAAAAACTTTAAATTGGATTGGTTTAGATAGACTATATTTCAGAGTTGAACCATGCTTTTGGGCCTCCTTCATGTTTGTTAAGTTTTCATACCTGGGACTAGTTGAGAATACTGATTTAAAAGATTATACCTGTACTGTACAGTGGTAAATCATGTGTCCAAATTCACATCTGTCAATTAGGGAAACAGTTTTGATAGGGATTAAAGTTTTCTCACTTTAAAACTCTCAGGCTGTTCCCTTTTCTTGGGCAACTCTGAAGTCAGAAAACCTGAGCTCAACAACAGTACGATTCCAGAATGAGTATATATACCCTTTGGAAGGAACAAGTTATTTTCAGTTCAGAGAATGAGTTTGTCCACACACTTTTGAAGATCTGCAATATTCTTGTTCCTGTGTTCATGTTTGTTGTGTGTTCTGGCTAATCTTGTGCTATTGCTGAATTTGACTTCTGAAACTTCCTCTCAGCCCAGTGTTGTCATTTGACACCCAAGAAAAGCAGAGAGGCTAACCTCACTAAACCATAAATGGGAACAAGGCAACAGAAGAGATGGATAGAAGCAGAAAATAATCCAACATGAGAAAAATAGTAGGAACACTACATGTCTTGAAAGACAGCATTTTTCAGTCCCAAAAGGAAGTCTAGCAAGCATTTCAGATTGAGATGTCTATAAAAGTCCATGGGAAAGAAAAGAAATTCCTCTCTCTTCCCTGTCAGAGCCTATTTCCTAAAACAAGGTAAGCATTAAGCAAGATTAAATTGTGTCTGAAAAATGAAAAGTCAGACCCAATCCAGCTGGGAATATATTCTGCTAATCCATGCAGGAGTCATGTTAGCATGTGAGCACACTCAACTCTCAATTTCCATGCTTTGCAGGAATTTGGTATTGCAAATTAATATTACTTTAATGATTCAATTTGTAGGGTTATTTTTCCCCCTTGTTTAAACTCCCATTATAGAAGTATTCTAAGGGATTGTACAACAGGCCATAGCAATGCCTTCATAGTTGTTCCTCCCCAAAGAATCTGAAAAGGATATTACTTGCCAAAGAGGCTTCCTTTAAGATGTTAGAAAGCATGTAGTGTAATCCTATCTTAGGCATTGCTGGCATTCACTTGTTGTGAAATTGTAATTTAAAATAATAATTTTCTTCTTTAATGTCAGGTTTTTGATCATCAGCACATTAGACTATGTTATATGGTTGTTCTGTTCTGATGGCTTATCATCACCTCTTGCCCTATTTTCCTTTCCACTTTCTCTACTCAGTACCCAAACATTACTATTAGATAGGGGGAGAATCTTCTCTAAACCCGAACAGTAGAAGTTATCGCTGTGCAAATACCTTACATGAGATGTCTGTGTTTTGAACAGCTGGACAAGGATGAATTTCATACAAACAGAAGGCAAATTGAAGGCAAATTTTTAACATTCAAACTATAATGACTGTAGATAGACCCTTAGCCCCTATTACACAGTCCTAGTAAAATCCCAGCTGAATGGCACTGCTTTTGCCACTTCTGAGTTATCACACCAGGTAATGATTCACTTCAGAAGACATGAAGGTCATTTTGGCAACAGAGTTATTTTTCATAGCAAAGGTCACATTTACCAATTTGTCCCGCATAAACTGCATAGACTTTTGAAATGAAATATAAGTCTTACTCAATTTACTGAAACCAATCTTCTTTATTTTTCCCGTGAAGAATTTATACACCTTGTAAAGCTCAAGAATTAGATAAAAAAAAATGTAATCCTTTGCAGGGAAAAGTGTCTGTAACTAAATCCTATCATAATGTTCAGGAAAGCATCCATATCACAGCACACATTCCTGTTTCAGGAGTATGGAGTGTTGGCGCTGTGCAACTAGTGGTTTACAAAGTATGCTCATCATGAAGAGGGATGAAAACTGCTACTTAACTCCTAACAGAGAGAGGATACTTTCTTTGTCCTTCATGCTAGTACGTTGAGGATTCCTTGTCCTTAATACTAGATCTGTCCATTTTTATTCTGCCTACTAACCTTTATGGTAGCAATCTGAAGCATAAAGATTTTGCTTTGTTTAGAAGACTTCAGGATGTAGCTGATGTGGCTGGGTCTTCAATGTTTCAACTTTTATTCAATAAAATTAAATTTCCATATCTTACCCTCAGATGAAAGATTTTAGTTTAACGAGTTCTGTCATTTTGAGACATCAATGATAGTATACAAAGCTGACTTTATATTACTCTCTAAGGTTTGTTACAATATAAAATACGTGCCTTGTTTTGTTACCATCACCAGAGATATCTGAAGTGCCAGTCTATGTCAAGCTTTGAGAAAGGCTAAAATCCTGCTCATATCAGTGATATTACAGATGTGGAACTGTTGTTAATTCTGCATGTAGTGCCTTCTTAAAACAGGAGACCTTGAGTAGCAGAACAATGCCAGTCCTTGACTAACAATAAACCTACAAATAGATACTGGTAGGCAAGAAATATTCTTTTCACCTATCTACCTGACTTGATGGGAGTCTGTATTTGTTTTGTAAAGATAGTGGTATATAGCATTTGAAATCAAAGTATGCCAGAAGACCAAGATCACTGCGCACACTGTAGACTAAAGCTATACTGATCCTGAGGGAAAAATACCCCTCTGCCCCCCAAGAAACAAACAAACAAAACCCAAACAAAAAAACCAATCAAACACAACAAAAAAACCCCCCACCAACAAATGAACAAAAAACCCCCAAAACCACAAAAAAAAAGGAGGTGACATAAGACAAAGATTAGCATTAGAAACTTATAAATTAGAAAATTAGGAGCAGTATTGCTTACAAAGTCTAAATTAGCATATGTAGTATAAAGTAACGTGCATATAATGTCAGTGCAAACTTTTAAAAGATATTAAAAAATTAAATAGAGGGAATATTTATAAATAACTTATAAAAATATAATTAATATTACTTTTTCTAATAATTTATAAGTTACTATCAGTAAGATTTGCACACATGATTGATTATTTTACTATATTGCACATTATTTTATAAGTAGGTATTAATGGAGGTCATGCATACATCATTGTGTAGCATCTCTGGCAATAATTTATTAGTGAAGTTGTGTATTCAGTTAATATGATAGTACTTGATAAAACACTTAGATAGATCCAGATATGATCTAGGGGCCCTGTAACTCTGCTATACAGTGCTGTTGCTGTTCAAAAATGCTAAGAACAATATGTAACACTTGAGGACTAGACTGTGACCTTTAGACATATTCCTGCACAAATATTACATGTGTTATGTTTTGATGCAATATGCTAGAAAGTGGATAAATGAAGGTAGGAGTACAATTATTTGCTAAAGGGCTTTTGCACTCTATCCATCTCACTAATCCTATCCTATTCCCTGGAGCAAAATTCATGTTACTGTTTCTTCTGTTTTATTATTGCCTGTATTTCCCATCCATACAAAGAGTCAGTATCACCATTTTTTGGCTATAAATGGAGAACTCCAGTCTAGTGTATGGGCTCTGTTCCAGTTTGCAGCTAAGAGTGCTTTGGACTTGTATCATCTGTATCATTATGTTTTGTAAAGATAGTGGCGTATAACATTTGAAATCAAAGTATGCCAGAAGACCAATACCACTATATTCTGCCCACACTGTAGACTAAAGCTATACTGATCCTGAGGGGAAAATACCCCCCTGTCCCCCCCAAACCCCCCCCC
>JANHGN010009044.1:0-29715 GCA_024605025.1 Megaceryle maxima
TTGGGGTTTTGGTTTGGTTTTTTTTTGTTGTTGTTGGTTTTTTTTGTTTTTGTTTCTTTAAAGCATTCAGTCAACTATTATCCAAAAGGTTAGAGGTTTTAAATAAAACTGAGTGTGCATGCTCCTTAGGTTTTAGAAGGAGCGCCTTAGAAGGCACACTTTTTGTATGGATTGATGATACCTGTTTATACAACCTTACAATGTTTGTATATTTTAATTTTCTTCTGATGTCATGGAATGGACATTCTTCCTTCTGTTGAGTACCAGCACCTCAACATTTCTATTTATTTAGGAAGTCCAGTTTAATGAAGTTGAAAATAGGTGAACCATGCACTAGAGAGAGAAAAAATTGAACAAATTGGAACGAATGTGAAATGTTCAGGAATTATGTATTCTGATGCTCACATAAGATAGTGGAAAGAAACTGCTACTTACCTTAAATAAAGCATCTATAGTTTATAGGTTTATTAAGGAAGCCAAACACCTGGGGAAATTCACTGCTAGGAAAGTTAATCAGAGATAAGGTCAGACTGTTATGACAGGACAGTGACTAACTGGCTAGTTTAATTAACACTGGATTATATTATTAGCTGGTAGAAAATGGTAAATCAAGATAGTGGTATTTTAGAAAAAGAAGGATGCTCAAAAAGGTTGATTTCAGAGTTCTTATGATTTGTTAGTTGTATGGGACAGCAGTAGTGGTCCACTTCAGTTTTATAATGTATGGGACTTGTTTTTGCTGATAGTTCTGAATTCATATTCCTCAGAGAATTCAGGAATAATGCCTTTAAATTTTTCTCAGTGTCTCTTAAGATTTGACTTGGAAACTTGATAATTTCTCTTCCTTTTTGGATTTTTCTTCAAACAGAGTTTGGCACCTATAAAATCATTAGGTTCTAAATGTGTTTTTCTATTTTAAATAGAAGAGCTTGTTAATTGTACCTTCTAATAGGAAATTTCTTCATTAAAATGCCAGAGAGAAGAGCAATTAAAACTAGATACGCTGTTTCTTTTGGAGACCCACATCTAGTTCTCCATGAACATCTAAGTTCTACTGAAAAACCAATGTATGAAAAAGCAGGTGGCTCATGCAATACATTAACTTGATTTTAAGTACCCTCCTCTTCAATAATACTAAAAAAACATAAATTGTGTACAACATACTTTATTCTATGTTATGTATAGTTATATATGTTATATATATATCCCCTTCATGCCTATAAAAAACTGAAATAGAGATTCTGAGAAACTCACGCAGTTTTGAAGGAATCTAGGCACCTAAATATCTTACAGCTCTAGTTTCTGAAACTACTTTGGTAGTGTCTGACATTTCTAACAGTACAGCGGATGTAAACCGTCAAACCCTATGAAGTTAGCTACCGTTTAATACCATTCTGTTAGGAGCCACTGCTTTGGTTTTGGATACAGTTAACGTTTGCAAATACAGTTGATGTAGCAGTTTGGAGAGGGGTCAGGGGAGGTTTAATAAGGGTACTATGAGAGGACTAATGAAGTTGAAAAAAACAAGTAGATGTAGGGGACAGAAGGAAGATCAGCATGTCCACCTTCTTTGCCAGACTGGTTAATAGATTTAGTAGTATCTAAACCATGATGACAGGTTTTGAAATAGCGGTGATTGTGTTCATCTGAGTGGGTAGGAATACTAGGGAGGCATTTGACAATGGTAGTCAAGCTGAGAAGATACAAACTAGATGAATGAAGCTACAAAATGAACAAAGAGGTGGCTGGACTGTTAAGTGCAAGTCATCGTCAGTTCAGAGTGTCTGAGGCAGCTGCTCAGAAGGGGCTTCTGTGGAGTTTTATGCTGTGTGCAAAGCTGGTGAACATGTTCCTAGTGACGGGTGCTGGGGAGGAAGATGCGCAACAAACTTGCAGGTGGCATCAATGTGGAGGGAGCAGTTGCTCTCCTGTAAGAGGATAGAGCTGCCATTTAGAGAAATATTGACAAACTGTCTTGTAATTAGGAACCTCACAAAATTTAACAAATTCAAAGCTCCATGCCCAGGTCTGAACAAGCCTAGGCAAGATTGCTAGTCTGTGTACTGGCCACTGAGAGAACCACTCTGTAGCAAAGACCTAGGGCACTGAGGTGGACACGCTGCTGAGCGGAGGCCAGCAGTGTGCCCTGGTGGCAGAAGAGGCCCAGTTTCAATGAGAGTGTAGTTGTATTTCAACTTAAAAAAAACCAAGTTACTCTTTATGAGAGTAGTTAAATGCTAGAGCTGGTTGTGTGGTGAGACTGTATAGCCTCCATCCTTGAAAGTGCTCAGATCAGGTTGCTCAAGGCCTTTGAAATCATTCCTGCTTTGAGTGGGAAGCTGCTCTAGATGACCTCTGGAGGTCCCTTCCAGTCTGAATGAGTCTTTTTATAGCTTTGTACTGTTGTGCTTTGCCTGAGTTAATACCACTGGCCTCTCAGACCAGGCAATGCTAATTTTCTCAGTGCAAAATCTCATTGTTGTAGTCCATCTCATTTCCGTCAGATTCTTAATGAGGTACTTGGGTGCAGTCTAATCTTGGTTTTGTTAGCTTTTATGAGCATGCTTGCCAAAGCTACTGCATTAGTTACAAAACTAGTGTTTCCAAATTCATCCGTGCAACAGACTTCTGGCTTTCTTATTTTAAAGGAAGTAGTATTGTAAGTTATCTTTCCTAAGAAATGCTGCCTGCAAAGCACCTTCAGTGGTCATTAGGTACAAAGCAGTGTGGTTCTGGGGTTTGATGTGATGACTGCTGTTTTCAGCATTTAAACATGCTTGTTCTTAATTGGTTGTATACCTTAAAAGCAGCATATTACAGTATCCCCAGAAAGCTTTACAGTAAAGTACTGAAATTGATGCCTGGTTAAATAAAGGAAATATTCTGTATTCAGTAAAAACCGACATGTTATAATGAAATATAATAACTGTTTACTGTTTAATAACAGGTATACTATTTCAAAATACGTTGTTTCTATGCGTTAGACTAGGAAAACGGTTGACTTCTTTGTAAGACCGATGCTAGATATAAATCGAAAGTCTGTTCGACAGAAGTGCCTGCTATTCAGAGAAAGAACGCTAGAGTGTAGTGTAGCATTCATAGTGCTCTCACGTCTAAGCGGTATCAGGAAGTCTTCTGAACAGAACATCGCTTGCACGCTGCCCTTTTTTCATGCAGTGTTACAACATTGAGTTATCTGTTCTCTGAATGTATAAACACGACTTCATTCTTATATCCTCTCTAGCAGCAAAAGTGAATAGTACACTAGAATACTTTAACTGAAGATTCTATTTAACATTTAACCATTTTCCTAATTGGTAATTCATCATATGAAGCTCTGTTAACTTTTTTTTTTTTTTTTTTTTGCTTATATTCATCTGAAGATAAACTCTGAAGAATGGCAGATTTTCCTTGTAGCAGGAGTATGTACTCTTTAAAGAAATTTTGTCTGTTAGAAGGAACCTACTGTTATGTAAATGCTAAATACAGATTACAAGGGGCTTTCTATTATGTTTTCATCTGTTTTGCCAAAATAAAATGAGCAATACTTTTTTTTTTTTCTCCTTCTGTTTGTGAAAGGAAGAAAGCTTAAATTCGCAGCTTTAAGTGATGGGACATAGCATTGTTGCATGGATTGAGACATACAAAACCTTAGCTCTTCTTTTAAATTCTGAAAGATGTGTGGGTACTGAGCCTGCTTTCATTAAAAATCAACAGAATTCACTTCTGTCTTCATCCATGCTGTGGATGTAACTTAAACTAACTCCAAAACTGAAAAACTTCATGAGCTGTGACATGGAAATTTAGTGTTAGAAGTTTTTATTCTTGCATAGATTTTTGCAGGGTTACTCTTAATGTCAAGTTGATTTTTTTTTTTTCAATCAAGAAACCAGCTATATGAAAACAACAATTCATGAAACTTTTAGGTACTTTAACTTAAGATTTGTAGGCTGCATTTACACAGCTTCAGTTGCTGCTTGAACCATTGAGTGCAGGTGTAAGGTATTTGCTATCTCTAGCTAACAATGTCTTAATCCCTCAGTTTCTTGAGCTGCCTTTCCCCTGACTCTCTGAAATGTTTACTATGACCCTTGGTCTTTCCACATGGGTGCAAAAGAGGCTGTGCTCTCTCATGCCAAGGTATCAAACTGAGAAGGAGAGGGGCAGAAGTGCTGAGTAGCTACAATTTCCTCCATGGGAAGGCTCTTTGGGTGGGCATGCAGGGAGCTACCAAGCCTGCCAGACCTGAGGCTAAAGAGAGGACCCTGCCTTCTAGTCCTGGCTGGTCAAAAGAGGTCATCTGTTGTACGAAAGTCCAAGTTCTATATGCAATAAATTTTTGGTCGTCTTCTGGATTATAATGAAAGCTTGGTGCCAGCAGAGAATCAGCATTGAGCTCTGTGTCTGGAATTTATTTATTTATTTATTTATTTGCTTTGGAAGTACCCTACCATTCTGCTGAAAACAAGCTGAGTAGGAGGTAGAAGCAAACTTCCCTTAGGGTGTGCTAATGCTTGCCTGTCAGTTATATATGTTCTTGTGTTTCAAAATGCAGATATTATCAATGCTCTGGACTGATTTGTCTTGCAAATCTTTATAAAAATATAATAAAATTCATGAATGCTTTTGCTTTCTCCCTTTCTTTATCCCCTTTTGGGCTTGTCTGGTTTGGAAGACAGTTTATGTGCTGGAGATCTAACATGGGTTGACATGAGAGAGAATATATGTGCACTAGAAAGAGGCTTCATAGCTCTTCTTCTAGCTGCAGGAAACTTAACCCTACTAGAGAAAATGCAGACAACCAATAGCTCCTGGAAATTAATATTGCTTTGCATTTGCTTTAGAGCAGCTCCCATCACCTTGACCTGCGCTCATTAAAGATGGGCTCATGAATGCTGGGGGCTGATCAGCACCTTCTTCCTATGAAGTAACTTCAATGTCAATTATTTCTAAAGGAAACGGTGGCTCAAAGCAACATTTAAGGTGTAAAAGGACACTAAGGGCTGGCATCTCCCCATATAAATGCCACAGGACTGAATTTTTTGCTCATGGAAACAAAGTCAGCTAGGGATCATGAAATCCTCCACATTTCCATTATGGAAACAAAAATGTAATACAGTAATAAATCTGTTATGATTAGAAAACACAATCAGTTTGAAAACTCAGAATCACATTACACCAAAACTCTGTCTGTGTCAGGGGGAAAAGTGTGACTGAATGCTGTGTGGGAAAAATGTAACTGAATGCCAGAGAGGAAGCGTTACACCAGGGATACAACACATTTGAGATCCATATTGGTCAGGTCAGTAGAACAGTAATTCTTATTTTGATAAAGGAAAGCATCTAAATTGGTTAATTTACAGTAAAAAGCATGTACACGTGACAAACAAATCCACTGGATTTGCAGCTTTGCACAATCACTATCACAACGCAAAGCAAGTGTGCCTTATGAAGGTTTGATACATACCATGCTGTTAAATTGGATGTAAATGCAATATATGCCAAGTTCATATATATTTGCTCCTACTTTAATTAAGCTGTCTTGAAAAGTACAGCCTGGTGCTACACTGGGAGACTCAGACTGCCACCACTACCCATCATGGAAGCTCGGAGACCAGAGCAAGAGGGTTCCAATCCTTCAGGTTAAACCTGCAGCCTTCTGTAACTGCCTTCTCAATGAGCTGCTCAGTAAGGATGAATAACTGGACCACCATCTAGATGTGACTGCAAAGAGTAATAAATTACATCTTTAATATGATTAGTGATCATACTGCTATGTCCTGTGTGTCAAAAGGCAAATTGGGTGCGATCCTTGGCTTCTTAATTTTAACAGGACCCCATCATAGATGTGTCTGTACAATTAATTCAAGTACATAGCAGATCATCCTCCTCTTCTGTTGCTTTGCTTGTTGAGACTGCAGTTGCCCGAGATAGCAGGGCACAGCAGCTGTTAGAGCCCTTTCCACAACAGGAAAAAATGGAAACAAGCCACAGGCAGTCAGCACACCGATGGAAAGGGTCCATAGCAGTAAGAATCAATAGTGCTAATGGTATGTCACTTCTGCTAGAGCTAGCAAACAGCAAAAGAGAAACACACCTTTTAAAATGTTCTTTTCACTAAACTGTATTCTATTTTTCAGGAAGGCTGAGTTCAAAACCTATTGACCTCAGCAACCCTTGCATTGAAACTCAAATGAATATAAAAAGTATGAATGAAAAATCGAAATGCAAACCAACTAAAATGCATGATCCATATGTATGCACAAGTATCCTAGCTCAGATATAAGCACATATATTATCCTATCAATCAGTCTACAGGTCAGAAGAGAACGCAAAAAGTACGAATTATATCAGTGTTAGATGTTTCATGAAATCTGTTTTATTCCTTGCACAAGAAAGCATGATTTGTTGTATCATTTCTTTCAAAGTTTATACTGATAAAAAAAAAAAAAACAACCCATACATCTATCACTGAGTATTCTGCAGTAAAAGCATAAAAAGAAGACTAGAATTGGACAAAACATTTGTTACACCAGGAAGAAAAGTGACAAAAAAAGTTGTTTCACACACTGTTATCCAAAGAAAGAACAGATCAGCATGACCGAGCAACCTCCTAACTGTTGCAGCCATGGTGCTCATGCAAGGTTCTGCACTAGGTGTTTAATCCTCACATCCCCCTCTTCCTTGAGTGTGATCAACGTGTACCAAAACATGACCTTTGCAAACAGCTTCACCAAAATAAGGAAAAAAGTGCTGCCCAAAAAGTAACAGTGTCCAAAAGCGTACTGCAACAACATTTTGCCTCTGGAACACCCACATTTCTTTTTCTGTGTAGCTTTTTCACATTTTCAATGTCCAGCAGCTGTTCTTAGGGATTTTTAAAGAGAAAATTGAACCCAGGGAGTCCACCATGTCTTAAAACTGTCAGCTTCACAAAGATGTGTTAAACCCATGACCCTCTCAGAGTACTGGATTTAGCATGGCATAGCATCACACTTTTCCCCCAGTGTAAAGGAAACAGCACAGTCATATACAGCAACTATGTCAAATCAGGACTTACCTTGCAAAGGGCCCACATAGTATGTATGTCACAGTTCAGATAATAATTGTGTTTGATTAACAGCTCTAAGGAGACAAACCCCGTAAGTCAAAAGCAAGTGCACAAAGCAGTTTTTCTCAGAACTGCTTATTCGGAGACAAATTTGGAGACTGAAAAACTGAGAGGAATTTGGGTGCAATTTTTCATGTATTTTTCTAAAGCAGCTTTTATGAACAGGGAAGTCTTGACCTAACATCCTACAGTATTTCAGGACTGGCTGCCTTACTGGTTTTATAGTGATCTTCCACCACCAGGTGCAAAATAAGATAGAAATACATCTGTAATCTTCTTGAGCACCATTTTAGGCTGCCATGTGAAGTTCTGAGTATGAGAGGCTATTGTGCTTTGGTGCAAACACCATATGATTCAGGAGTTCATGGCCTTTCTGGCCAAAGACCCCCAATATACAGCAAAGGAAAATAATTGTATTTTTTTCCTCAGGACATGTTTCATTAAATATATTTTTCAGATTGGATTTGCAAATGGTGCCACACTGTAGAGACCAAGGCACAAACAGAATTCAGCAGCTACTCCCCTGTTGCTCTATGCAGATAACATTAGGTTGCAAGGATGTGGCAGCTCCTATTGTTTTCTGTCCAGTTTTGGGGGAGGAGAGAAGATAGGAGGAAGCAATATTTTATCTGTAGCACTCTCTGGCAAATTTCTCAGAAACACCAAAGAAATGGTGTTAACCCAGCTCTGAAACAGAAATTCTGTCCAGCTGTGAGGAAACACAATGCCATCCAAAGAACCTCTTGGAGAGAGGTAGGTGAAGCTGTGAGGATATGACTTCTGAAGTTGAAGAACACATTACTGCTATTTTTGATTCGTAAACTAAGTCATTGCTTAAACAGCACATTTTAAGGCATTGGAAATGGGAAATCTCTACCCCTTCTTCAAATGAGGTATATCATGTAATTAAGGTAAACACGATAATTAGAAGTAAAAACAATCTGAAATGGTTTTTGTAATTACTCTCTAGTAATTTTTAGGTTTTTCTGATCAACGTAGTTAGAAATCTTGAGCTAAAAGCATGTAGTGTGGAACTGGTGTTATTGTATACACCACACTGGTAACTTCCCAACAAAGAAAAAAAAAAAAAAGAGAAATCACTTCTTACTTTATAAAACACCTTTGAAAATAAAGACCTAGGATGATATATTCTCAGTATGCCTCCTGCAAGAAGTTTGGAGTTATATATATTTGACAGGCTGCTCCATTTGCAAAGTTGTCACTGAAGATAATTCTTCCTCAAAATTCCTCCACAGCTGTGGTAATGCCCCAGGGACATTTAAGTCAGCCCCGTACATGACCTAAGTAATGCTAAAGGCACAGCCTCCTAGCAGAGAGAAATCCAAGGTGCACTGCCTCAAGGAGCTCCTGAGGACAGTAGCTTAGGAACACATAGTTAGAAACATAGTTGTTTCTCCAGATGGTTTTCAGCTTGAAGGTTATCTGAATAACTTTGTTTTTTCTTTATCATTCCCCACCAAGCTTGCATAAGTCAGAACATACAAGGTCACTGACTTTCCATGATCTTGAAGCTACAGGCAGACCTTACCCAGCAGAGAACAGTATTCAGCAAATGTTCTTGTCCTTTCTCAGAGTCCATCTTTAATTAAAAAAAAAAGCATAGCACTGTCGGCAGGAGCTTTTCATTTGATGATGCTCTGCAACAGATCACTTTACACTGAACTCTGCTTCAGTGGTTGTTCCTGGGAACTGCTGCAGACAAGTTACCTGCAAAAATCCAAACTTAGTAGAAGTCTGTAGAGGGAGCATTAAAAAAAAAAAAAAAAAAAAAAGTCACTTGCATGCTGGGCAAGGGATTTTCTCCTGCTATTGATTCTTTTTTTTTTTTTTTTTTTTTTTCTTCCCCCTGGGGTGGAGATATTTAACTATTATAGCATACACTGGGGCTTTGGTACAAAGTGAATAATGATCCAACTATGTTTGAAAGCTGATAAGCTCCATGCAGAGCACTCAACTTCCAACCTACCAAATGCTTAAGTATGTACACAACCCCACTGAAGCCACGGAGATTTCCTGTATGTCTAGTCCTAAGCAAACACCTAGTCTTAATTAACTAGGACTCAGCTGGGCAGTAGAAAAGGAAGCAATTTAGAAAGTTCTGGAAAATTTAGGTGATTTCATTAGCAATTTGTTGGTATTTGGCACTTTGCATTATGCAATAATAAAGCTTGCAGCTAAGAAGGGATATGTTCATTTGCAATCCAAAGTGATTCCTCAGAATATCTTTGTTAACATAAAAATTAATGGCAATTAATTGCAAATAGCATTGGAAAGATCCCATCAAAACTAATTTTCCCAGAACATTCCTTCACCCTGAAAAAAAATGTGAATGTTTCCTTCATCCCTCAAACTTGTCAAGCAAGACTTATTTTTAGGAGTACCTCACAGTGGAAAACTGTAAATTGGAGATTTTAAGCATATAGAGGGGCTGAATAAATCGTGACTTTGTTCTTCACTCCCCAGATGGCAAGCAGTGCTCTGTTTAAAGCATATTGGTTAGCAGCTGTAGACTAAGCTTTTCTGGCAGTTGTTCTGACTGCAGGTAAAGAATGACACAAGCTCAAGCTTATGCAAAAGCCACAAGTTTATTATAAATCACATAGCTTCTGGTGAAGGGACAGAGGGTGTTTCACATACTGATCAGTTGGGGATCTCTAAAGAAAAGACTGTGGCTCTTGACTTCACACCTCTATCCTTTTTATAGATTACCAGATAAAAACATACACAATGTTGGAAAGATTGTTAGCAAGCAACAGGGTGGAAGAACAGGATCCCTTAGAATAGAGACAAAGTTGGCTTCAGAGAGTTTCACTACTACAGTGGCGGAAATACCAATCTGGGAGGGACGACACAGCAAAACTGATCCTTAATACAATAACTCATCTTAAAGGTGGTATGATAAAGGGTCATTTGTGGGTCACACACAAAGGTTTGATTTTAGATACTGATGTTACAAAAAAACAAAAAGTTGGAATCACTGTACTTAATTGAATTCTGAAAAAGTTAAAAATTGCAGTAAAAACATTTGTAGACTTTGCAAGTTAATTGCTTAATTACTTGAAAAGTGGTGGCATCTAACAACCAGTTTCCTCTTAATTCCTCATTCTCACTCCATAGAAACTTTTTCACTGATCCTACTTGAAATTTTTATTTTCAACTTCAAAGCACTGTGAACATATTTTCTTATTAAAGCTGTTTCACTGAGGAACTATACCAATAGCAGAAGAGAAACTTGACATTTCTATGGTCAAGGAAATATAGATGTAAAAAGTTATGCAGCTTCCCAAATGCCTACTCGCCTCTTAGGACTCTCCTTGGTCACCCTGACAAGTACACCACGTTATTTCCTTTTACAGAAAGGAAACATCTCCCGGTTCCAGACCAAGCCACTCTACATGTACAGTCAAGGAGTTGCACTTTTCCAGTGGTGCACAATCACTGCCACTGCATTTTCCCATCCCCTTTGTTTCAGCCTCCCATTACAGTCTCCCTGCAGGCTGGAAATCAAGTGGGGTCACAATCGGTTTGTTTCAGACAATCGTAGAGCGCCCGACAGGAATGTTGCCGGCCCTGACCAGCTCCTTGTTATTTTCCGCTGTAAATATCTGCCATACACTAAGGCCCAGCTGAAACAGGAGGTCAAAAGACGACGCACTAGAGAGGGAGCCTGGCCGAGGAAAAACTGCTTTCCTTGCTATACACTTCCTTCAAAATTTCTGTTCCGAAATAACGATCTAACAGATAATGTCTTTCTGCGGGCCTTCTCCCCAGCGCCAGCGGGAATTTGAGGGCAAACACTGACTACTAAGCGAAGACACTAAAGGCATCGGGCGGGAGAGCCGCGGAGGACACGTCCGCCGTCGCCCGCACCCCGGGGACCGACCGGAGCGGCTCTCCCGGGGCTCTCAGCGGATCCCTCCCTCCAGCCCTGACGGAGAGACTGGGGACAAACAGCACCGCCACCGGGTGCGGGGCCGGGCCAGGCCCGGCCGTGCGGGAGGAAGGGGCGGCCGGGGCGGGGGCGTGCAGGGGGTGTGGGGACGGGGCACCGCCGTGAGGCTACATCAGCCCCCGCCTGCCCGGCGCTGGGGCTCGCTGCTGAGCCGCCCAACGGCCCCCAGGCGGCGGCGACGGCTGGGGGACGCTGAGGAGAAGCCGCCTGCGCGGCCCGGCGGCGGAGGCGGGCGGGCCGGACACACCGACCGAGCAGCCGCGGCGGGGAGGGGAGACCGGCAGCCCAGCCCGCACCGGCAGCGCCATGGCCACCAAGGTGAGCAGTCCCTGGCGCTGCCCGAGGGGTCGTGAGGCGGCTCCGGGGCGCCCCCTGCACCGAGCCCCCGGCCGCCGAGCAGGCCCCGCGGAGAGGCTCGGCGGGCAGCAGCCCCTCTCGGCGCCTGGAGGGTGGGAGGGAGGCCACCCCCTGGGCTAGACGGGCTGCGTTTCAGGGGTCGTGGGAGCCAGTCCCCTCCCCACGGCCTGCCCCTCGCCGCCGGCCGCGGGAGAGAGGGGAGGAGGGGGCCGCCCGCTGCCACCGCGCCGCATTCGGGCCTCGCCGCTGCCCGGCCCCTCTGAACGGCGCGGAGGTTTCGGCGGGGCAGCGCCAGCTCTGGGGTAGGGGAAAGTTGTTTTCTGCTTTATTTCTGCCTCGCCGTCAACCCTCCCTTCCCAGCCATTCCCTGGCTCGTCCTGAGCGACTGGAGGGCCGAAAAGCCGCCGTGGGCCAAGGGCTGTTGCTCCTGCAGCCTGGACTCCTGTGCCCCGATTCCAACTGCGTCCTGTGGATCGGCGCTGGCCGACAGTAGGGAAAGGCCTCGGCCGCCGGCGGGCCCGGCCGCCCCGGGACCGGGTGTCCGGGCTGCCGCGCGGGGCTGGGCACGGGGCGTCCCGGCTGCCTCAGCCCCCTACACCACCCGTCCCCCCTCATCGCGTCGGTGCAGCTGATGGGGAGCCCCTCGAGTGGCATCCAGGGGATGGGTGTGCTGTTTATCTTCAGGGAACCCAGAGTCTGTAGTGGGCGACCTGTTCGTAGTAGGATCTGACTTTAGAAAATAATATTAATACAAAAGGCAGGAAGTAAAATTATTTTGTTCAGTTCTTCAACAGTATCTGCTGCAACAGTCAAAATTAGCCCATCCTATCTGAAACCGGTCTCTTTCTAAATTAACAGTATTTATGTACTATATTGGTTGATGAAAGCACCTCTGCCTGTGTAGGTGTGAGTTAACGTCCACCAATAAGTGTCATCTGTAAGTTGTCTGAATATTTCAGAAGGCTTTTTTTTGGTATTTGAAGTAATACTTTGAGTCGCCTGATTCCACAAACTTGGCTAGCAGTTAAATAACTTGCTTTTACTGAAGCACTTCTCATACAGTAGTACACTGTGTTGTGCTTCTCAGTACTGGAAAAATTGCGTCTTGACTGTGTCAAATATAATGTATAAGTATCTGTCTCTGTAGCCATGTATGTTGATGATGACTCCTGTTTTAGTAGACTTTTTCAGAAACACAGAGAAGTTGGTTTTAGGCTTTAAGATCACTTAAGCAGTTTAAGAAGTATTAATATGGTGAAATTTATGTTACCTTGTTTCAGAATATTGTCGATGGACTCAGTTTTGATATAGGTGGTTTCCACTATTTGTGGTATGTCCACATGAATAATATGTAACCAACCAAACTGTTGTAGGTAGCAAGAAAAAGAAAACTACTTCTGTGCAAGTGTATACTATATAATACACAGTATGCTAAGCAGATACTGTATGAAAACAGTTTACTATTTCCTTGCTTTGAGGTGCAGTATCCTCATGGGATCACGTGTTCTGGGCCAAACACATGAAGCCATGTTATTCATTTATTGGGAAACTTACACTTTGGTTTGCTTAAAGTAATTTCTTTTTGAGTCGTGGCCTCAGACTGAAGGGTATATAACTTCTGGCTTCCTAACCAGGATAGGCTTGAAATGAGGTAGCGCAGGTTTTTTCAGTTGAAACGTTGCAAGTTATGGTAATTTTTAATTTGAAGTTTAAAATTGGGAAGCTATAGTCTGTAAAGACTTGATATTTTACAGTTGTTATTTTGATATGCTGGTAACTGAGAGCAGTACTGAAGAGAAGCTTACTTTATTTTCTGTGATTTTCATCCTGGAGATCGGTTCCTCTCTGCAAATTGCCTGGTTTTGGATTTTAACTTGCTAAAATTGTGCAGCATCAGCTATAGTAATGAAAACTTTGTTGTAACAGTGTAAGGGAGTTAACTGGCTCAGTAAGCAGGTTTTAGGAGCTTGACCAACTAACCAGTCACCAATTTACTTGGAAAGTAAATTGTATTTTTTAAATTATAAACAAATGTCACCTTCTGCTTGCACTCCTTCCAAAATAGCCTTTTTTTTAAAAGAAATATGCAATGTGTATTTGTAATGTATGTGAAAATGTTAACAAATCTAAACTGTAGTCATCTGGAATGTGAATTTCTCAAACTTTAAGGGTGTCAAATCCAAGGTAGCTGGTAGGGGCAGTCAGGCCTGGCCTGCACCACACAGGCTATTAATGTTTCCTGAATTAATTCCTGTTTAAACTAGAATATACTTTGCAAGGAGGGCTGGGGGAAAATTCAATCTTGATTTGAATGCTTTCAGTAATGGAAAACCTAATCTGTCTCCTTTTTTCTTGTCTTTTTTTTAAACCATCAACTGTCTTTCTATTAATGCTTTATTCTTTTGAATCTAAAATTGTTCAGCTTCTTTTCTCAGTTTTATCCTTTTGTCTACAAGATTTATAAATGATCAAAGTGTTAGGTTTCCTGGGTGGTGTGGTGGAAATAGGGATTTCTTCCACAGCTAGCGTGTAAATGTTTGCCAGTTTTCTTGCCTCCCACTTTGCTAAACCAGAGCAATCAAATCCTAGAGTTTTCCAGTACAACACAAGTAGTTCTTCCCTGTATCATTCATCGGATTCTTACTGAAATAGTAACAGTTTTTAGGGGAAAGGACTACTATTCTAATGCAAAAAGGCTTTTACCTGTGCTTTCCTTGCATGTTTAACTGGCAACTGTGTAGGGAGCCTTTTGCTAAAAGGGGTCAGTGGTGGCCATAGGCCATAAGTACTCTGAAGGCTGTGGAGGCTGTCTGATACTGTGACCTTAGCTAGCGGTCACCATTGCTCCTTCTTTCTTGCTTTTCATTCTGTGCTGTCTGTATGTTGCTGGAGTTGACTCCAACACTGGTCAGGCCTGTCTTTGAGCTACTGTAAGTGGCTGAATAAACAGTGGAACCAGTGGGGTCATTTTCTCTAGTTTTAGCGAGGTACAGTAGCTGAAAATTTGCTCAGAGCTGATGCATAAGGTTGGGTGTGGTGGCAAAGTGGGGAGGGGGAGACTTTTATGGTGAAGTGTGCAAATATAAATGGGAAATGGAGGATCTGAGGCTTCTGGTGTCATTTCTTTGGTTGGCTGCATCCTTACTGTAACTTGGCAGTGGATTTTGTGATTCTCTAAATGTTTGCTCAATGTCACGTGCTCTAAAAACTGAAGCAAGTGAAAAAATAAATCAAAATAAAAAGAGGATTTTTAAGGAGATACTAACTTCAAAGTTTTCCAGTAATTTAACTAAAGCAGACTTCAGAGCTAAGCAATTTCATGTCTATATTTAAGAACTCATGTTTTAAGTTACTTTATTTTGGATGCTTCCTACAGAAAGAGAATTGAGCTTACTAATTCCTTATTTTTAACTGTGCATTACAAAAGAAGGCAAACAACCTGAGCCAAAAGAATAAAGCCTAAAAAAAATTTCAAAACTCAGTCACAAAGAAAATGGAATATTGTAAATGTGCTTCTGTGATAGTCACTTACAAAAGCCAGAGATGAGATTCTTATTCTTGTGTTTGTTCCTTCTTGAATTCTTTGGCCTTTCCTCTTCTTTCCCCCCCTAGAGTTTGCCAAGTCCCAGCTTTACTCATGCCCTTTCATTTATTTTTGAGTTTCTTGAATAGGGAGAGCTAGAAATGTCAGGAAGTGATATGCTGGCTTTTAAATAATATGCTCCCTACCTTCATTTGTTTTTACAGTTATTTATCATTTTTAAATGTAGACAAGTCCTTTTTCCTTTTCTTGAAAAGTCTGATGTTGTGCCATTTGTGAAGTCCTAATTTCAGAAGGTGACGATATTAAGAAAAATGATGTTACATGCACACGCATAGTCAAGACAGTTCTTCTGGAACCTGTGCTACTAGTGTGTGGTGAGTTTAAAATTACAAGCTGAAATTGGAACTAGGAGCTGATAAGCTCTAATTTATAGGAGTAGCACTGTTGAAGTTGGTGACGTTACTTTTACAAGCTAGGTATTTGACAAGGCAGGTATTGATAAGCTTCATGAAGTTAGGCCACTCATAGTGTCAATAGCAATCAGTTTTTCTTTTATGACTTTAGGGTCACCTGTATAAATTAGGCATTATTTTATTGATTGTTCAATGGTTTGTGTCCTATAAGAACTCATCTGGTTCTTTTTGTAGGACTGAGCCCTTTTTTGTGTCAATAAGTCCCTTGAGATGAAAGTTTCGACTGAATATTCTGTTCTTAAAAGAAGGTACAGATTAGTAGTAGTTCTAAAACAAGGAAATGTTGTTCAAGGCTTTTATTGTCCATCTGATGTTGAATTATGTCTTGTAAATGTCACTAACCAGGTGTAGTTGAATTTAGCATGGTTCTTGTAATTGTGGTGAGGGAATATAATGAGTTATGTATGGAAATTTCAGGTAGGAAAAAAACCCCAACATATTAGACTTCAGATAAAGATTATTTTTCTTAAGTGCGTATCCTTCCTTTCATCTTTCTTTTTGATTCTCTATTGCTTTTACTAGTGCAAGGCTCCCTCAAAGATGTCTCACATTTTCCTTTGTACCATCATGAAGCTGTTTGTATGTTTGCATTCTGAGTCAGGCAGAAACAATTCTTTGTTCTGATCTGCAGCTGGGAAGTGAAGCATTACTCTGTGCTAAACCCTCTGAAATACCCAAACTTTGCTTTCTTCGAGTCTGCCTTCTATGCTGTCATAACTTTGAAAGTAAACATTTCTAGCTAATCACATTTTAAGAGAATATTCAGTTAATAAATGTTAATACATCTGTGAGTTGGGATGAACGCAGTTCACTTCATAATCCATTCAGCACGTTCCACTATTTAAATTCAGCAAAGCAAAACGTAATACAAAGAATGAGCTCATGGTTGATTTATATATGTAGGATGTGATGGAGCAAAATTATTTCAGTTTTTAAAGCTGTTAAGTAGATGTGAAAATATTTTTCTGGGACTTTTTGCATTATTTTGGTTTGGTGGTTTGCTTTTTTAAGGGGCAACAAGATGAGAAGGTGAAAATGTTTGTTAATGCAAATTTACCATAGTTTTCTGACCTATTGATGGTCTGAGATGTTAGGATGAGCACAAGAACTGATACAATCTTATTTTATTAACAGACAGATTTCCTGTTCTTTTGTCTTTCTGTCTGACCTTATAATATTTTAAAAGCCCAGTGATACTGGGAGTTATGTTACATTGCAGCAATTACTAGTGCAAGGCTTCTCGTTTCTGTTCTGGGAAGCTGGAGAGTCAGTGCAATTCTGTATGATGCTTTGCTTGGGTAATGATTCCTCTGACTCAGTTTTTCAAAGTTATTTTAAGGTACCTAGGCATTGAGTCACCAGAGACTGATTACCAGAGGTCATCATTTAAAAACTTGACTACAGTAGCTAAAGAGAAGGAAGTCTGGTATCAGATGTCATAATCTTAATCTGGTTTATAGATTCAGTGGTTCAGATTTTCACTCTGATAGAATTTCTCCATATGTTGGTATGTTGTTAGCATTTCAGCAAGAAGTCTTCACAGTTAACTGTGGCTTTGTGGGGGGAAAAAAAATTATTTCATTCTGTCAAGGTTTTCCTCTAGGAGTTGTCTTCCTCTTTTAGAGCCTCTGATTTTCATATCTTGAAAAAGCTCCTGAAATAGCAAATATCCACACATTCTTCTGTTTATTGAAAAAATCCTTATTTGATTAGGACATCTGGCAAGTTTCAGAGTTCAGAGATTACAAAAGGGAAGTGATATTAGAACTTTGCCATTTTATATGTATGGGTTCTCTCCTATATTAAATTCACAAGCAATTGCAAGTGGTGGTGTTGGAAGCAGTCTTGCAAAACATTACAAAAGCAGGTAATAGAGACTGTAAAATAGTGGGAGCATTTGGTGGGGTGTTTTGTTTGGGTTTTTTTTCTTGTTGTTCTTTTTATTTTTGTGAGTTTTTTTAACCAGCACTGCAATAGGACAGAACAACATGTAGATATCTGGAATTATTTAAAGTAAATAACTATTGCAGTGCTTGTCATTTAAAGCTAATTCTATTTCAAAGCACATTTCACAATTACAAGGTCATTCAATTTCACATGAAATTTCTTGGTGGGGAGGGGTGGCAAAAATCAGAGCTTGTGCTTTTACTTTCTTTAGTTGTATTCTTGTTTCTCAGTGATTTATGATTGGAAAGGAGCTTCCCAAGTAACACAAAGTTCAAAAAACAAAGCAGTCCTGTAGTAGACCAATAAGCAAAACTGAAGTGCTACTGAAAAGAAAAGGTAAATGCGTATTGCTCACTGGAAAATGTAATTTAAGCTCTGAGCCTTATTGTTTGTTTTTTTCCACAGCAGTCTTTCTTGGTGAGCTTCATGTGGATAAGAAATCTCTGTCAAAAAAAAAATAAGTGGCAGTTAAGACCAGAATCACTTAACTTTGACAGTTCTCTGTGAGACCTACAGTAAGAGGAGAAGGACACAAGGGACACCTCTTCTTGTAGGGAGCTGCCTTTACACAGGCTGATCCAGCTGTTGTGTAGTTGTGAGGGGACAGCCAACACATGGCATGTTATGCTGGGCATGTGAGCCATCGTGGGCACTGCTAATAAGAGGGTATGTGCTTATAGTAAGCATGCTGGGCAAAGTCAAACCATCAACTCTGTATGTGTGTGAATGCTTATTTTTGTTGATAAAACCTCGTAATTTCCTCCTGTATTTTAGAGCAGCTCTTCTCCTGGCCCCTGCCCCTTAAAGGAAACCACTGTACAGGAGGGGTTTCCCATGTGCAAAATAGGTGTCTGGAAGGAGGAGGAGGTGGTAGGAAGGTTGGCAGTTCAGCTTGAAGGGAGGTCCCCTGGGAGTCCAAGAAAAACAGATGCTTCTTGGGATGGGTAGCCATGCCTGACCTGGGGTTTCTCTAAGTGGGACTTACCCAGGTGAAATCATTCAGTTCCAGTCTTATAAAAGGTGGGACTGGGGTACAACTGGTTGACATGCTTTTTCTCATGATGTATTGTTATGTTACTGACTTCTGCTCTGAGTTGCCATCTGCTTCTCCTTGGCAAGGGAACTGTTGTGCTTTTATTTTGTGTATTCATATGGTATGTGTTTATACACAGTAGGTTTTGGACTTGCTTTGCTTTTCCCAGCCTTCTAAGACTGCAGTTCTCAATGTTCAGATTCAAAAATAAGTTGTCTTCTCAATTCTAGTTGAATTGAGGCAAAGTGTTTGTTTTCCTGGCTTATACAACAAAATGGCAAATTTTCAAGAACAACTATAAAAACTCTTTTAGGATAGCTTTAAACTGGTTCTCTCTTCTGGATGCAGATATATATTTTTTTTTTTCCTTTGTTTTGATTTGTATGGATGGTTTCCAAAATGAATATGATTGATATAAAGCTATTACATTTCTTGTTCCTGCTAGTTCTGATTTAAATCCTAATTCCCTGGAGAGCCTGTATAATTCATCTTTCTACAGCAGTAAGGCCATGACTGATGAGGTGCTTCATTTTGTCCTACAGCTTCATCAGATTTGAGAATTAAGCTTAAATGTCGTATTTCCTCCACTGCATTAATTCTTTTGGGGGAGTTAAGGTTTAGTTCAGTAATTGAATATTGCAGTAATGTATGATAATATAATGTAATTAGTGCTTACCTAGTTAAAACACAGCTCTTTCAGCAGTACTGTAATTTCCTCCCTTAATAGCCCTGTATTTGTCTTCTGAAAATGGTTGCTTATGGAATATAAAATTATCATCCTTGCTGCACATATCTAGACCATATTCTTGGAGGTTTGTATATGGTTGTTGAATTGTAATTTTTATATCAACAGCTTTTGCCTCATTCTGTCAAGCTGCCAAATGTTCTAGTAATTTGTAAGGAAGCAGAGGTTGAAGCTTTCTTTTCTGACATCTTTAGTGCTTTCTGTCACTGTAAAGGTTGCTGGTACAAGAAAAATTTGTGTGGTGTCCAATTTAAATCGGTTCCTAGGTAATAGAAGATGGGGAATTGTAAAGGAGAAACTTTAAATGTTGTATGACTTAATCCAGTTCTCTCTCTCTCTCTTTTTTTTTTTTTTTTTTTTTTTTTTTTTTTTTTTTTTTTTTAACTCAGAAGTGGGATAGGGCAGCACTGCTGGTGTGCACGTTGCATTAAGTTGAAGGGGCCTAATGTCCAGTTCAGGTGTTCTCTGGCCAGGTCTAATGACTGAGCTTTGGTTATCTGAACTGGTGTTTAATGTACCCCATTTTTAACTCTACAGGATCTTGTACTTCTCTACACTGTCAACAGAAAGCTGAAAGCTTGGGTACATTAAAACCCATAAAATATGAACATTGCTCATTTCTAGAGTGAAGCTTAATCTAATAAAATGGTAATACATTTATGTTGGTGTCATAGCTTCCTCACTTGTCTTCATAGAAGTTATTGGGTTTTCATGAAGTAGTGTTTCTAAAATGGACTAAGAGATCCCAAAACATTAACCTTAGGTTAAGGTTGGTTACTCAAGTAATGGAATTTGGCAGAATTCCATGTTGAGGATCTGTTCTGCTGCATTTTAGATTCCTTCCTGTCTTCAGATAACATACTTGTTTTCCAAGCCAGTGTTTTGGACTTCCAAGTAGTACAACTATTTCATTTGGTATTGTACAGGTCAAGTTTTTTATTTGAAGTAGTGTTATTTTACCATGCAGGTAGTTTGTTTTGCTAGTTCTTCATTTGCTTGTAGACTGGCCTTTGCAGCTGGTATGTTGAAATGCCCAACCCCTAATAGTGTGGTGAGTCTGAAAAGGCTTGAAATTCATTAGATAACCTTAGTGAAACTTTGTGCTTCTCCGATTATTGGGATAATTACTTCTTTTTCTAATCCCCACTCTCACAGAAGCAGCACTATTGTTTGATTACAAGCTCTCTTAATGAGTAGGTCACAATGTGGCAGTTTTTCCAGTGAGCACTGCAGGCTTTTTCTGAAACCTTCACTTCTTTGTCGCTTTTTTCTTTGGGGACAGGACTGTGAGGGTACAATACTGATTGCTGTAAAGTTTCAGGCAAGTGTTTGGGGACTTGGCACAGCAGATTTCTGAAACAGTTAAATATTGATTCAACAAACAGTTGCCAGTTTTGCAGTTTGATTTCAGAGACACAGTAATGATTAATCTAGGCAGAGATTTTAATCACACTTGAGATAAATGCATGCTGCCTAACATCTGTCAATACAAAACCATGCTGTATTTGCTGCAGTTCTATGTCCTGGTATAACTGGAATTAATCTTCTCAAATTTGAAATTGTTTAGTCTACAGTCTGTTTGGGGACCTGGAATACTTGGTATTCAGAAAAGAAAATACGTGGAAATCTGGGCACTTGAAGTACTGCAGTAAATTGATTCTGGAAAAGGTCGTCTTCACAGTTAAAAGTTTTGCAGCATATTCTTAATAGCTGATAACTGGCTTATAAGTAATGCTTTAAACAAGAAAAAAACTTCAAGTTCTTAAACCAACGGAAAGCTCAGATGTGATTCACAGGAGTATCTGAGTCAGTATTTGGAAACATCTCTAAATCACACAGGTGTCTTGCGTGTATTTCTGCAACTGAGTTTCCCTTGCTTCTGTATGGCTTGGGTGTGTGGGGATTCTGTTACTTGGTTTGGTGGTGCCTCCTAAATAAGTCTGTATGAGCACCACAAAAGGTAAACAAACACCTCTTTTTTTTTTTTTTTTTTTTAAAAGAGTGCATGATGACTCTTCTGAAACTATCAGAATTTGACTGGTGTGTTTTTAAAACTACTGGGCTGCTTATAGATAATCCACTGTCTTTTAAATTCTTAAGCAGTGCTGAAAACATCACAGTTTTTCTTGCTTCTTTCATACTCTGTGGCAGTGGTTATCTACCTACCTGCCTTGTAACTGCATGGAAATGGGCTATAATTTAATACCTTAAGGTTTTAAGATCTGTTACATTCTAACACTTTTAAGAGATCTTACTCTTACAAACATTTTAGTCCTTCTGCTGCATCGGTAACTTCTAGTCCTAGGTGCTTGAGGTGAACAAGGGGCCTACAGATAGGTAGGAATTCACTCTAATGCAGTTTAAGTGTGTGTGCTGTCTGTAATGCTGGCCAAGAGTTTGTTTCAGGGGGCTTTGGGGTGTGCTGACCTTGGTTTCAGGCAGACAAACTATAAAGAAGCTTATATTCTGTAAAGCAAAAAAGACATTTAGCCAGAAATGAGCTGAAATAGCCTGAACAGAGCTCAGATCACCTTTCCTGACCTAAAAGTAATTTTCAGCAAAACAGTCCCATGGAAAGCTAATCTTTAAGATCTGGAGAGCTAACCGGTCCTCACTGAGGGAAAGCCTGAGCTGCTGAAGCTAGTAAGCCATTGTCTTTATTACTTGAGGAAACATTTCCATGTCTCTTTACCCCTTGAAAACTTGCCTAGTCACTTCTTTCTTATGCAAAATAATACAGAGAAAAGCTTTCAAGGTAAGTTTATTACACCTTTATTCTAATTTTAAGGAGTGCAAGTAGTACAAGCCACTCGGATGTCGTTGGGAATCAAGTACTGTCCCTTACCCCATAAATGCTTCAAACTTTGTATTTTATGCTTTTTGGAAACTCTTCATGCCTTGTTAACCATTTTCTTGCAATATGAGGTAGGCCTTTTAATCCAGTGTGAATACATAATTAAATACCTTCATGAAATGTTGTAGGCACGTGTAGCTTTTGAGATTGAAGAGCAGCTGCCTGTTCTGTGTCTTCTTAATATCAGGAGGCAATAATGCATGTCCTTGCTCCTTAGCTTTTTATCTGTATTTATTTGCTTCTGATGTGCTTATAGTTAGTGGTGTTGATTTCAAATGACTATTGAACTTTAATTTTAGAGTTGAAAAATTATTTAGAAGACAGTGAGCCAGGAGGTCAAGAGACACTCTTAATGTGAATTTGTAGAGTAATATGAGGATCCAGCAGTTAAAGCTGGTGACGGAACTTGGAGTAACAATACCTGAATATCATGACCTCTCTTAGTCCAGAAATTGAGTTCTTGACTGAATTTAGTTTCACTTTTTGAATGAGTTTGTTTCAATTAGGATGTTGCTGAAAGAAGAAAGGACAGTTATGTTAGAAAAGAAATACAATGCTAAAGGGTTTTTTATTAAACACACAAATTTTATTTTTTATTTATTGTTTAATAAAATCATAGTATAAAACCAATTTGAATTCATGGTTCAGTTTCTTCAGGTTAGTGGGTTGTTTTTTTTCTAGGCAGGTGGTATTGGGCACATACACAAGCACAGTGATTCCTAGCGCTATACAAGCAGTATACGTATCCTCCGTTTGCTCAGTATTAGTTAAAAAGATAAGCACTGGGGTTTTGTTTTCCTCATAATAAATCTTTATTACTTTAACTGTCAGTTTCTAGAATAATGTATAATCCCTTGAATTCCTAAGGTATGGCTTCTGTAGAAGTCTCTCTGAAGACCGTGTCCTTAGTGGCCTCTTACGCTTCCATCTTCAGGAGTTTGTTTGCTTCTTGTCTCTTAAGAATGGCTGAGAGAGGTACATGTGTAGAGATGACTGTAGACAGGACAGAAGGTAGCTGCCTTTCCAGGCTGAGAGGCATAGGCACTTGAAAAGCTGCTTGGTATCTGTGCATTGACTATCCAAATGTGCCTCAGAAGTCTGATAGAGTTGTGATAGAAGGACTGAAATGAAGGGGTGTCTTTTGTCAAATCATAGCCCCAGCATTGCAACTGCTGCAGTGAAAATCTGTTCAGTCTTGGGAGTATTTAGTGGCTTTTGAATGAGCCTTTGAAAGGTGGGGGGTGAGTGTGGGTAAAAATCTATCAGAATGATAGCCACTGTTGGAAGAAAGGTGGTGTCCTCAGTGTTCTGAGGTAGGGGGTTCCTGTCAATGTTTCTGGAACACTTTGCTGACTTTCTGAGGTCCTTGGACACCAGTTGTTTTAAACTTCTCACAGTACCCTTAATATCCCTGCAGCAAGACTCAGCATGTTTTTACTTGCTGAAAGGTTTGGGGTTTTTTTTGGTTTTTTTTTTTTTTTTTTTTTTTTTTTTTTTTTTTGATATGCTTTTATTTAAATTTTTGGTTTTCTTTTTTGGTAGTGAAATAACAAAAATATTAAATTTGTTATTTAAAGACTTGCTTACCCTGACTCATATCTGTAGCCTCACTGTGTGCCCACTCTGTGGGTTTAATGCTGACTCTTTATCTGATAACAAGTCAGACAGTTGTTCTAAGAAATAAACTACCTCAAAAAACAATACTAGACAGTAATCACAGGGCACATTGTTGTGAAAGATCAAATGCTACAAAATGGAAAATGTGAAAATCATCTCAAGTTAATTGCCTTTTGTTTGCAGACTATTGACACTTCTTAGATTAAATGCTTCATTTTGGACCATTCTTCCAGATGGAATTGAAAGATACCGCCAATTCATGAGCTGATTTATTTACAGCTAGGTTTTTGTCTTTATTGTTTTCTTTCTACTTCCTCAGTTTCTCTAATCCTGGGATTCCAACCCGTATCCCAGTTGTGCTATTTCTGTTTTATTCTCTTAGAACTGTCCTTTAGAATAAATATTTTATTTGTAAATACAACCTTTCATGTAAACAAAACCAAAAATTAATATTCTAAGCTGTTTTAACTGATAACAAGGGAAGGATTTTGGTGTGCATTGTTACAAAATAGGTTTACAATCTCTTTTTACTCAAAGACTGAAAACACAGACAGGTATTTGTTTTAAAACCTTCCATCAGTTTCTTTCCATATGAAACTTGTCTTTTTTTAACTTATTCTGCTTACCTATAGAAGGAGATGAATGGATACATCTGATATTCCTAAATCATGCTAGAACAACCTGAGCACTAAATCCAAATGTAATCGTGATGATATTTCTGAATTTCTGTTTAGACATTGAGAAGTAATTTATAGTCTAGGTGCTTGACACTTAACTGCTTGAGAAACACTGATGCTGTGTAAAGCTGCAGGAAAGACACGAGATCCTAATAACCTCACTTTGTGCTGCCATTTTTACATAAAATGTGAAGCCACCTTTGTGAATTTCCATCCCTGAGTATTTTTAGAATTATTTAGACATGGGTAGTGTAGGAGCATTATTTTTCTCTCCTTTGTGGATGCCCAGAAATGTTTTCTAGTAATGGTGGGGAGTCTCTACAGTAACCTTTGCAGGCATCACATGAAGGCAGATAATTTTCATCTTATCTATTATATAGTGTTATATTAGTCCTGTAATGTCATTTATTACTGAAAATTTAAGCTTGGCATAACGCTGTGCATTTAACTGGGGGGAGATGGGCAGGTGGGGATGGGGGTGTTATTGATTTATTTTTTTCCCCTTTTTTAACCAAAGTGTTTCATGACTGTGGAATATTAACTTTGGCATAAAAATAACCAAAAGCAGTTTGCCATGTGGAAAGCTGTATGGAGAATTAATGTGTATTGCCTTGGTGAAATAGTGAAAAGTTAACTGGACAGGCCATCTGAGTGAATGGGAAAAGGATAGTTTGAAAATATAGATTGTAAAGGACACCATTGTTGTGAGTGATACAACATTAGCCAAATACTTCAAATAGAGCCTGCTTAGCTTCAGCAGAGCTTGTTCACTTTATTTCAGCCTTGATCTTACTAGACCTTAACTGGTTCTGTAATGAGCCACAATCCAGACAAATCAACTGCAGATTACTTGTCAGTGATTGTAATTCGAGAATCATTGATTTAAATCCTTTTCCTATAAAATGGAAAATGTTACGTTAATATGAAACATCAATAACCAAACTTTAGTATGGGGAAAAAGGAAGAAAAAAATTATAGATGTCCAAACATTTCCCTTGCATCTGCAATATCTGGAAACATCTAAATATCCTTTCTATTGTGTTGTGACAGATACGCCAAAACTATAGAAATTTAAGAGTAATGGTGGTGTTTCTACAAAGATTTTATTTTTTAACACAGGAGATTTCAGCAAAATTCTAGGTAATATAAGACAGTTTGTGTTTTTCTTTGTTTCAAAATTTTAATTTATTCTAGAACAAAGTGATTGGTACATATATTGTGCTCTAAAAGCAGACAAATGTTCACCTACCTGAGTTGCTAAATGGAGAATTGACAGACTTGACCCTGGCAAAGTGTACATTAAAATTTTTACATGAGAAAATTCTGGAATAATATTGCTCTTAGAGGGGTAACACCCTTTGTTATTCAGTCATCCTATACTATAAACAGATGATCTCTGCATCCTTGTAGTCTTAAAATACTTAAATCTAAGAGCTGTTCACTGTGGTCCTCTCCTGTGTGAGGGCATCATTAGATATCACAGATAGGCATGTATTTTGTACTGGTAATGTGTGACAAGACTGCTAGGGCTGAGTGCCCAGGGCGGCTGACAGAAGTTACAATATTATTTTCTCATTAAGTTATAAACCAGAAACAAGTATGAAAGAAGGCTGTGATTGAGGCAGATCTTCCAACTTCTGCATATACACGTACATATTTATGAACACACACATATTTATATGGTTTAGGCATGGAGCTGTATGCCAAGTAACTGTCACCATAGAGATAGATCCGTTATGTTCTTTCTTAACTAACTTGCCTTTTTGAAAAGTGATTTTAATTTTTTTTTAATAGTTGAATTTCATGAAAAATGTTTTGCTGTTTGCTTCTATAGTATGCCCATCATGACAACATGAGTACTTGCTGAAATGGGTGAATGAACTCAATTTGAATTTTTGTAATTTCAGAGGGAATGCTTAAATCCTCTTACCAGGTACATGGAATAACTGCCCAGTTTCCTCAGGTTTTCCATACTTGATAAAAAGAGTATGGAAAAAAATAAGTCAAAACCTTCTCTGAGTTGTCCTGCAGAACAAGTTGTGGTTTGCTTTTTTTCCTCTCTCTTGATTAGGATTTTATGGAGACTAAATAATTAATGCAGTAATCTAAAAAGGTAACTAATAATGGAGGGAAGATTACCCCTTTTTTTTTTCATCCTGTCCACTGGAAAATTCCTCCATAAGTTCAAATAACCTTTTAAATACTTGTATTATTTTAATATCTTATGCTTTCAAACACCACCACCCCACACCCTCTACCCTGGTTCTTTCATTGTTTATTTCTTCACATATTTGAATATTTGTGTTCTCTTATGAATTCCAGTATTTTTTAGTACAGGGACACTTTATTTCCCTGCTATTCCACTCCTTACTTGATCATGAAGCTATTCAGTACACAGAGACATTGTCAGGATGTTGTGACAGACTATATAGCATGGGGAGGGAGAGATAATCCCAACTCCTATGTAAGAATGTTAACACTGACAAAAGAATAAACACACAGAGAACTTTAAACCAAACCAAACAGTCCAAACCTGATTGGAGGAGAAAGACAGGATGTGATTGATATAGATTTTTATTTCCATGTAAATTTCAGTGATCAATGATACTCTTCAAAGACATCACTGGAGGGTTTTTTTTTGTTTTCCCACAAGAAATGATTGATAAAGAAGCTGAAGCCATATTCTCAGAATGAAAAGTCATTGTCATTCTTCTTCTAATTATTACGAAGTGATACCATTATGCAATAAAGTGTTTCCACATTGTATAGTGAATATTTTCTGTCTTAAGGGTCTCTCTTTAGAGATGTGGCAAGTAAGGTCAGATGCCTCTTAATGGAAATAGAAATGAAAAACACTACCTCATTGATTTCTTCTCCACTTCCAACAATGAGATTGAGGGTTTTTTTCCTCTGTCCTCATCATGATGATTCCAGATAAGCACCTACATAATAACAGCCTAATATGGAGAGTTATAATGCTTCATTTCAATTATATTCTATAGTAAGTTTATCATAGATTCAATTCATTGCCATGAGACTGTGGCTACAGTTGCTAAGAGGAGCTCTCAATGAAAGAATTTATCTGTGCATGGAGGACAGTGAACCAAATTCATCCCTGCTGCAAATCATCCAACTTTATTGGAACTGTCATAGAAAAAAAATTAGTCCCACTCCATTTATCTATCACTGTACAGAAGGATGCCTTGCATAAAACTTATTTTCTTCTTTGTTGCTCTGCTACTTACAGATTTCAGTCCAGGAGTAGCAAAAGTTATTATGCAAAGAAATACAACCCTGAATATTTCACTCTAATTGACTTGTGAAACAAAGTATAAGCTTTCCTGAAGAGATTGTAAGGTAAGGGACTGAAAGAAAAACTTTACAGAAATATTAGTTTAGAAAAATTATTTTAGGAAAGTGCTTCCACCAATTTAATTGAAATTATGTTTATATAATAGTTCTGGTATTCAAGTTACCAAAGTGTTCATAAATAATTGTTCCTCACAATGTCACAGAGAAAAAGTTACTTCCTGTACTATGGAAACTGGCTTTTTTGACCAGGGGTCAATTTACAGGAGGCCAAGCCTGCTGGCAGCAGATGGGGTGCGTCTTTCTCAAAGGGGGAGAAGGTTTTTATCACAAGAATTGGCTGGCCTCATTGACCGAGCTTTAAACTAGATTTGAAGGGGGAAAAGGGAAAAACAGGCTCTCTGGAAATAAGCCTAGGATGTTTGTGGGGCAGGGTACCAGCTCCAATGCTACTTCAGGGGAAGTAGGAGACAATGAGCCATGTGAAGTGGAAGATGCAGGAGCTATCAATGAGCTTGGACCCACAGCAGAACATAGGAATGATCAAACAGATGAGAAGGAGGAAGGGGATAATGATACCATCAGGCCTTCATTTCAGAAGAGGAGGGACGACACATCAAGGTTGGAGGGAAGGGGTGCTACTAAGGAACTTCAGCCCATTACCCTGCAGCATGCTGGGGACACAGCAGAACAGCCAAAATCTGATGGAGATGAGCCAGGGGCTCCTGGGATAGTAACAAACAATAGGGAAATATCAGGGAAATACCTTAAAGGAATTAATGGGTGTTTCTCTGGAAAAGGAACATGGCCGACTGCCCAGCTGAAGTGCCTCTACATGAATGCATGTAGCATGGGCAACAAACAGGAAGAGCTGGAAGCTACTATGGTACTGGAAGGCTACAACACAGTGTCTATTACTGAAACCTGGTGGGATGAATCCTGGTCACACAACTGGAGTGTGGCTATAGATGGCTACAAGCTGTTCAGAAGGGACAGGAGGGAAAGGAGAGGTGGAGTCAGTGCCCTCTATGTTAAGAAATTGATTGACTGTGAGGATATTTCCCTAAAGAATAACAATGAGCAAGTCAAAAGCCTATGGGTAAGAATTAGGGACCAATGCAACAAGAGGAACCTTGTGGTCAGAGTCTACTATAGGCTTCCTGATCAAGGGGAAACTATTAATGAAGCATTCCTCCAGCTACAGGAGGTATCACACTGACAGGCTCTCATCCTGATGTGGGACTTCAATCACCCTGACATTTGCTGGAAAAGTAACACAGCCAGCAGGAGGCAGTCAAGGAGGCTCCTGGAGTGCCTTGATGATAACTTTCTGGGACAAGAAATAGACAGCCCTGCCCAAGGGAATGCAAAACTGGACCTACTGGTCACCAATGCAGGTGAGCTTGAGATCAAGGATGTCAAGATTGGAGGCAGCCTGGGCAGCAGTGACCATGCACTGGTGGAATTTGTACTACTAAGGGTCACAAATCAGTCAAGGAGTACAGTCAGGACTCTGAATTTCATAAAGGGAAACTTCCAGCTCTACAAGGAGTTGATTAACAGAACACCCCAGGAAATGATCCTAAGGGAAAAGGGAGCACAGCAAAGCTGGCAGATCTTTAAAGACACTTTTCATAGAACACAAGAGCTCTTGATCCCTAACTGTAAGAAATCAAGCAGGAAAGGGAAGAGACCAGCATGTCTGAGTCATGACCTGATGATCAAGCTAAAAAGTAAGAGCGAGCTGCACAGACATTGGAAACAGGGACGGGTATCCTGGGAAGAATACAGAGATGCTGCCTGAGTGTGTAGGCATGATGTCAGGAAGGCCAAGGCATGGTTTGAACTGAACTTGGCAAGGGACCCAAAAAATAACAAGAAGGGCTTCTACGGGTACCTCAAAGAAAAAAGGAAAGTGAAAGAAAACATACTCCCCTGAAGAATAAGAACAGGGAGCTAGTAGCAACAGATGAAGAGAAGGCTGAGGTTCTCAATGATGGTTTTTCCTCAGTCTTCACCAGCAACCTCTCTCTGAACACCTCCCAAGTAAAAAAAACTACAAGGCAGGAATCAAG
>JANHGN010009044.1:29815-47671 GCA_024605025.1 Megaceryle maxima
TTGTTGGAAAAAGTAATTCTGAGAAAAAAAAAAACCAAAAAACAAAACCCCCCCCCAAAAAAAACCAAAACAACAAAACCAAAACAACCCACCCAACAACAGCACCACAAAAAACCCCCAAAACCAACAAAGCAATAAAAAAACCTCCACAAAAAATGTAGCTAAAAGAAAACAAACCAAACAAACAAAAAAACCCAACAACAACAAACCGCCAAAAAGCCCACATCCAAAAAGCTTGTAGTAGGTAATGAATAAAACAAAGACAGGGAAGGCATAAATGTGTTCTACTGTTCTGTGCTTCCAGATGTGATCAAAATATTCTTTATCAGTGTTTCACAAGCAGCTGGTTTCAAAGGCGTCTGCTTACTAGACTTACTGAAGAGTATTTGTACTAACTGATGAAGTCTTTGTAGCAAACCTTTTTGAGGCTTACTCATAGAAGGAATGTTACTGAGTTAGTTGAGGTGACTTAAAGCCCTTTGTTGTTCATTCCAGCCAAAAGCTTAAGCTACTGTTCTAGAAGAGAACTAGAAGAGAAGTTCAAGTCTGTTTCCTGTCAAGACTATTTAAAATTAAGGACTTGACTTGTGAAGAAGAGTTCTAGCTCGGGGGAGGGGGGGGGCGGAGCTGACACTAATGACTTTTACCAGGCTTCCAAAATTATGGTTTCTCCTTCTCTGGTGGGATCCAAGTTTCTTTGAAATTATTTATCTGCCCTATTTACTTTCCAAAACAGAAATATGGAATTTGATCCTCCTTCTGTCAATCTGGGAAGTGTTGCCAACAGTAGGACAGGAAACTGGAGGTGAAAGATTTACCTGGAAGATGTAGCCATTTTTGTCACTGTGATACAGTAGTTGTCTTTAAGACAGTAGCACCAAGCAAATTAAACCTGTGAAACCTTGTCCCTTGAAAAGAGCACTGCTGGATAGCTGAAGCACTGAACTACTGAAGCACTAACTACTAAAAGGAAGGTGTGCATCATGGGAATTTTACACGATGAACTTTTTATGGATACTTCCTTTGTACTATCTGCCACTGACAGCTGTCCAAGAAAAGCAGTTGTGGTACAAGTTTCCCAAACTTTTAACACATGGCTGAAACAGATGAATATATGGCATAACACAAGAGCTCTTTCTAATGCAATGAAGTCCTGCCTTTAGGGAAAGTGTTTTCAAAGGTGTGTCCAATTTTTGACATGCTTCTCAATTTCTAGTACTATAAACCATAACCTTCATTGTAACACAGTAGTTCTGCATCAGGAAGTCCAGCATTACAAAAACGTTTTGCTTCAGAAGAGTGAACTTAAACAAAAAACAATGATCACTCTGTGTGGGTTGTTAATCAGTCTTATCAACAGAGGTTTAGACAGTGATGCTATTAGAAAAGCTGCTGTGAGTACAACTGTGCATTAGGTTTTAGTCTGCGTGCTCATGGCTCGTGAGGAATGCACAGTGGTTTTTGTTGTCCTGCTTCTCCATGACAGAACTAGCCTGCTGCAGGTGAACTGTAATGTGGGCGAGCATCTGCCTGTACGCCTCAGGACTGTCAGACTTGGGGGTAAGTTACTCATTCATCTGAGCCTAGCATCTCTTGAGTGAAACATCTTAGAAAAGGCAGAAAGAATCTTCTCATGGGAAATAGGTGCTTCTGTTGCTTTATCATCTCCTTCAAGATTCTGGAGGAAATACAGTAGAGTCAGTCCATCAGGATGTCTATGGAGATCTTAGATACTCTTTTAGTAAAACTTAGTGTAGTGATAATGTAATCCTTCATTGGAATTTTATTTTAATGACTTTTGCTTGCCAACTTCATTCCCCCTTCATTTTTGCTGAGTCTTTGACACACTGGCAGTTAATAGTTGCATAGACTTATGACTGCTTGCAGAAAAAAGTTGGCAAAATATCTTAATGGTTTTTTTTCTTATTTCTTGTTTTTAATATTTTGAGAGGAGGGGGGTGAGATACTCAGACAGGTAGGTAATGGAAAAAAGCTAAATATACTCCAGGTCTGCAATGGAATAATACTTTTACTAATGTAGGTACTGCTTTTCACTGTGAAGAATCTTTTGTGGTTTAATATGCTTAGATACAATTAACTAGTATCATTCTAAAAATACAGTAGTAGTGATTGATTGCAGTGCTTAGAATTTCTAGAAGTTGGTAAGCTTCACACTGTAATAAGTCAGTAAATCTGTAAATTGGGAAACCACAGTCCAGATGTGTAACTGGAGCTAGTTCTACCTGCTGTAAGAATGCTGATACGACACTGAGAATTACCACTTCCTTCTACTTTCTTATTACAATCTAAGCATCTATACCCATACTGCTGAAGAGCTAATTTTCCTTCTCTAAGGAGGAATTCTTACTGGTTTCCTGCTGTCCTCAACTTGTAGGGAAAACTGCCATCTCCCTCTCCATTTAAAAGAAACTGCAATATGCACCAGAGCTGTAGAGATACTGGTGATCAGGGCGCCCTTTCCCCCTTGGCATGCATTGTGCCGGGGTTCTGTGTCATCCACGTGGGCCTTTGCCCGCTCAAGGGAGCACGAGCTGAATGTCAGGATGCATTACAAGCTCCCAGGGGAGGTGCTGGAAACTGCTGCCACCTGAGCAAAGGGAAACTGCAGAATCCAGAACCAGTTGTATCTTGCAGCGGGGAGAGGGAAGAAATCCGAGCATCCAGTAAAAGAAACTAATGTTGTTATAGCTAATAGATTGATTGGCATTTCTTACTTGTTTTGCATATTTACAGTACTCTGTAAATGAAGCAATGGCCTTTAAACCACTAGTGAAATGTTTGAATCTCCTAAGTTCCTATAGTTCTTGGATTGTTTGATCCTTTCACATGTGATCAGAAGTAAATATGAAAGTTATTGTGACAAGTCTTGAGTTTGTGGGTTTTGTTTTGGGTTTCTCTTTGGTTGGTTGTTTTTTGTTGTTGGGGTTTTTTTTGTTTGTTTTGTTTGTGGGGTTTTTTGTTTGTTTTCTTTGTTTTTTGCTTGGCTGTGTTTTAAACCTGTGTTTTGATGAAGTTGCCTTTGTGGTATTCATTCTCTAATTTTGGGGATATGTCAGAGATTCCCATTTTCAATAATTCAAAATGTCCACAGGCTTAGACCTAATATTTGATGTATGTATTCCTGTGCCCAGAAGCAAAAATCCTTTTCTTGTTAAATGCTTTCTTCTCTCCATGCTCATATACTATTTTGCGTAAGTGGCAAAGATCTAACTCGTAAGCCATAACTGCTACTTGGATGTAATATTTGTGGCAAATAAATAGGAAAAAGTTCATTGAAAAAACAGACCATTTTCCTTTTTATAATACATTGGAACCAGTTGTGAAAAATTTAAATAGGTTTGGGGCTGATGCCTCTGCCTGAGGAAAGTCTTAGAGGGTTTGCCATTGTTAACAATAAACTTACTAAATTGAGGGAAAACATTTTAACCCTTAGCTTCACTGACTTTGGAGTTGGTTGAGTTTATACCATTTTTTCCTGTTAAATCTCAACACTAGGAGGGTAGTATTAAAGCTTACTTGCCAGGAATTCTTAGGGACTTAATTCCCAAACTTGGCAAATGAGCCCAGAAATGCAAAGGAAATGGGGACTATCAGCAAAAAAAATCCGGGGAAAGTATTTGAGACACCAGTATATGGTTCAGGTTACAGATGTACTTCAAATGCCTAATGCTCTGTAATCATCCATTTCTGTTGTATTGTAAATATTTTTTTATTTTCAATTTCTTAAACTGCAGTAAGGCAAAAATGATTGCATGTGTCTGGGTGCCATCTGTTCCTCCCCCCCTTTCTACTTTAACAACTTTTGTAACAGGCATCTGAAGCAGGTGAGTAGATAGCCTTTGGCACGGTGACTTTACTAATTCTACGTATCTCTCTTGGTCTTTCCTTCCCTACAAGCTGAATACTTCCAGATTTTTCTGAATAACTTTCTCTACCACATCTGTAGAATTTAGTATTTGCATATGTTCTTGTATTAGACACAAAAATATCTTACCTTTCCAGGCTGATTATTACCATGGGATGTTTTGCCAGTTTCCCAGAAGGCTGGTAAAATCTGCCCTTGTCCTGGTGAATTTTCATCATTCTTGTGAATAAAAGCATGAACTTGGTGTACTCACTATGGTATGCTCCTTGAAGAAGGCTGAGAAGGGTACCTGGTTAAGAAAGCTGTTTTCCCCATGGCTCAGATGCCTAGCATTTGAGCATTGTTACATTGACTTGCTGGAACTGGTTATTGGTAACCTGCTGTAAAAAGGGCATGTTCAACACCTTTGTCTGCTGTTGCTGACAGGAGATGCCTGGAGAGTGGTGCTTTTTGTACCCCTACTTAAAAAGTTCTTTTACTTCAGGAGGTATGGTGCTTCTCTCTGGTTTGCTTTTTAAGGGAAGTAAGGCAGAGTAGTCATATTTTCATGGAGGCCCAATTTTCTGCTGGAAGTAAAGCAGTCATTATTCTTACTGAAAACAGTTTTCTCCTCTTCATCCTGGTTTTGTGTGACATAATCTGAAGGTGCTGAAAGCCTCTGTTCTAAAGGAAGAGCTTCTATACAAGGAACCAGTGAGAGTGCCTTAAAGTTTTCTGCAGTGTTTTATCTCTATTGGAGATACCAAATGTTTAATTTGTTGTGCACATGGCTCAGGATTAGCTTTGTCAGCTGAACTACAACATACACATCTTTTTCTCTGCTCTGCTTTTATTTACACTGAAGTAAGTATCTCTTAACCAGCCAGAAGTGCTTCCATGTGGTATTTGAGAAAATAAAATGTGGGGGCGGAAAGTTGTGGTTTTTTCTGGTTTTATGTCAGAAGAAGGGGTGTTTAGGTGGGGATCCCAACAACCTGCAATTTTGAGACAGGCAAAGCTTGACTGTAAATGTTGGTCTGCTGATTTTTTTTTTTTTTTTTTTTTTCCCTGTCACATCATGATTTCTGTTGAAAACAAGTTTCTACTGTCACCTTTATGGCAGAAACAAATAGGTGTGTGGTTTTTTGGTTGTGTTTTTTTTCTTCCCCCAACCTCTGAGTATAAGAAGGGACACGTTGCTCTACACAGTGTGTGATGTTATTAATATTACCACTATATTTTTTTTTTCTTGGATTTAGTTATTTAATCTGCAGAAACAAAGCCCACTTCTGTATGAGCTGACTAAAGCATATGTCTTACTGGTGAAGATGAGACCATATCCCTTTCAAGATGTGCTAGGGAAAGTGTGTTTACTGAAATAAACTTTCTGCTGTTCTTAATCCTGTTATGAGCTGAGAAATAAGGGCTATGATGTAATCTGTATTGAGTATTGAATTTTTGTTGTAACTGTCAATACTGTGTTAAAATCTGTACCTTTTATGTTTGCCTTTTCTGATTTGTACTCTAGTTTTCCCTGAGGCTGCTCTTTGGATACTTCAGCATTTGCATCAATAAGGAAAAAAAGAATGTATTAATTACTTCTGGGGTGCGTGGCTATCATAAAGACTTGAGCTGTAAATTATAAGGCTTTTACCTTTTTTAAGTTCTACTAATGTGATGAGATTTCTTTCAGGGGAAGAGAAGCTTGGATAAAGGGTTTATTGTGGTCAAGTTTAAAGTTTATGTGATATGCCACTTCAAATGTCAACCTAAACCTTTGATTCTAGGTCTTCCTTTAAAAGTCAAGGGCAAAATATATGTGGTTTCTCTCTGCATCCATTTCAACAGTTTGTGAGAAAATAAATGTAGTCCCTTTGTAATTCCTGGAAGCTTTCTCTAGTTTCAGATTGGAAAGGAATTTAATAGAAGACAATAAGAAGAATACAATCTTGGGAATATAATCTATGGCCATGTCACAATTCTTTGTATAAAGAAGCAGAACTAGTCTTTAAGTGTTAGACAACTTTGTTACTGTTTCAAACATAACACTTCCTTATGTAGTGTAGTAGCAGAGTCAGTACATAGCAAAGCCTTTGTGTGTCTAACCACTCTAAAAATTAGGCTGCTTTTGCTTTTCCTTCCCTCCTCAAGCCAATATGTAACAGGCCTACTCTCGCTGTTTGTGCATTTGCAGAGCTCTTGTATGCAGAGGATCTCAAAACAGTTTTACATATTACTTTTTATGGACAGCAGTGGTTACTTATATCTGTGTTCACTTGTTTTTATTTTTCTGAGTTACTTGCTCTATGAAACAGTTCCCTTTACCCAAATTGGAGCTGGAATATGTCTTGTAGGAAAATATTTACTGAATTGTTTGCTGAAGTTAGAAGCCTTTACTTCTTCCCCTGGGAAAAGTTGTGCAGATAGTTCTAGACACGGCAGAGGACAGCCAGTCTCCAAATGGGAATCCTCCTGGAAAATAGTTATAACTTCTAAGAGGCTCCACAGAAGACTTTAATCTTGGAAAGTTTAGTGTTCAGTTTAGAGTTCAAATTTAGGAAATGTTAGTTTCCTTTATGCTGAGTTGCTCTTTGTACATCCAGGTTTTACTATTGTATGTATATGTATGTATATGTACATCCCCTTTTACTATTTCTACTACTGAAGAATAAGTTGTGCTGGCACTTCCTTCATGAAATCTCCTAAATAAGCTGGAAAGCTCACTGCTATATTTTTCTTTGTGTACAGGCTCGTGTTATGTATGATTTTGCTGCTGAGCCTGGAAACAACGAGCTGACTGTCAGTGAAGGGGAGATCATTGTAATTACCAACCCGGTAAGAAAACGGAGATGGAATCAAGGCTTCAGTGCACTTTCCTAACTGACTTCTAGCAGATGGAAAAGGTGCTAGGTGTCATCTGAAAGCCCTTACTACCCTCCCCTGAAGAATTAGCAAGTAAACTAAATACAAAGAAATTTCTAATAGTTTTGTGGAAACAAATGAAATAAGCAGTTTTGGAGGACAGGGAGTTTCTCAGATTGTGCCTACAGACTTAGTAATTTGCTTTGTTCCCTTCTAAACAGAGCTGAGTGCTATTGATGATGATACCCTTTACATATGAACGTGTTGTTATTTTTTATGTGCCTAATGCTCCACATTTTGTGTGTATGTAATCTTTCAGGTCCTTTGCCACTAGCATTTAAATGTGATATGCCAGCTTTCTTCTTAGTTTTGAGTTTCCTAAGAAATTACTTCAGCATTCCAAGTTTGCTCAGAGAACTTGTGACAAAATTTGTTTGTCCTTTCATAATTAAAGCAATATAGGCAAGGTACAGGGAATGAGTGGTGAAAATACTATGGTAATACTATCGGGGAGTTCTTAAATTAATAGTACTTTTGAGCACTTACATTTGATTTTGCCTGTACAATTCAAATTTGAGTGCACTTCTGTTGTCCTGTATAATTCTTGCCCTTAGTAACAAGGTAAGTGGCTGATTCTGCTTTTGGGTTTTTTTTTGTGTAGTGATAAAGCTTAGTGAATAGTCTTTAATTTTAAAACACATATGCAGAAAAAATGCCTGATCTTGATACCAGGTTTTATTTATCTGGTTGTATAAGAAACAAGGGCTGTGCAGAATGAACTAGTTCTTTGAAGAGCCTAGTCATGTATAATCTTGATAACTTTTACTTCTAATGAGTTTAAATACTTGAAGTAGATACCCAAGAGGGTGCTGGTCCTATTAAGTAGGATGCTCTGGTGTGGCAGAGGTAACATTTTAAGTGAATTCAGGAGTTAATCCTGTTTCACAAAAGCAGGACTAAATAATTGGTTTACTGCTTTTAAGCTAATTCTCGCTGAACACAACATCTCTGTATTAAGGCGATATACTTAAAACCAAGTAAAACTATTTTATCCTGCTCATGATTTAACTGGAATAGATTGCCACAAAGGCTCTTGATCTTTTTAGATATCTAAAATTAAATAGCAATAGCATATGTTGTGAAAGTGCATTGATGATCAATCTTAAGTTCAGCGAAGCAGATGTGACTTTTGGCTCAAGATGTCACTGCTCTTGCAGTTTAACCAAGCTAGTTGAATTCATAATCCTGGATGTCTAGTTGTTTCTGTATTCTAGACTGTAAGCTTTTAGGTATATAAAAACAAATAAATAAAAGTTTGTTATTGAAATAATTGATAGATTTTAAACAGCAAAATCACGAACATATAAACAGACTTCTTACTATATGCAGGATTACATAATTTCCAAATGAAAGAAATTGTGAATGAACAAATGCATCCATTAAAAAAGCAATTTACAAAAACCTGAAATTCAGTAATCGTTGTCTAAAGGATACATAGTTCAAATTTTCAGCGGTGAGTTAGCTTGACACATAACTATGTGTTCAAGGTACAGCCTGATTTAAAACAGAACTGACTTTTTCCAGATAATGTTGTCCTGAAATTGACTGCTTATCTGCAAAGGTTTCTTAGTGTGTGTAGAATGTTTTTCTTTAAACAAAAATACAAAACAAACAAACAAAAACCCCAAAACAAACAAAAAACAACCAGAAACAACCCTACAAACCCAAACACTAACAGGGTGCTCCAGTGAGATCAGGCCTGAACTGTGTGTGTTCTCCAAACTAACAATATGAGACCTGCCTCTGAAATTAAACTAGAAAGGAGTGTAGAGCATCTCCCTATCTTGAATGTCATGTATGTCTCTTAATTTTGAGATTATCCTTAATATTCTTGTAGGTAATAGTCTTGTTTCTTTATAATCTGCTGATTAAAATTAATGCTTTTGAACTGGCATACTAATAGTTACGTTTTGATGCAGTTTGTGTCCAGTTGACTGTGGTTTCATAAATGATCAAAAGTGCTGAAAATTAACCATTTTCCCCATTCATACATGTTAAATCTAAAGTCCCCAATAGCTGTGTGAGATGAGCACAGTCTGTGTTCTGTTTAAATGAGTATCTGCTGCTTCAGCAGATTGAAGCATGTTTGTTCATGTTGTACAGTCATAATTATTTCAAACCTTGCATTTGACAGCAAGGCACCGCTTCCTCCTGAGCTGTTTAAAGCATGCTGTGTCATCCATCTAGCAAAACTATTTCTGTATTATTACTTCTTTTAGGATGTTGGTGGAGGCTGGCTGGAAGGAAAAAACAGCCAGGGTGAGAGAGGACTCGTTCCAACAGATTATGTTGAGGTAAGTGACTGCACTGCTCTGCACTGGGAAAGCAGAGCTACTGAAAAGGCTATCCTCTGGTTCACTGATCTGTAATGTTCAAATATAAAGCTTCCAGTGTTAAGGCTTGGAATATATAATCTTACTGTGGCAATTGTAGCTGGCTTTGGAGACCAGTGCAAACATGCCAACCAAAACTACTGTGCTTTTTAGTGATTTTCTAACAAAACCTGCAACAGCAGGTTGTCTACAGTAACTACTGGTGATCTTCAGAGCATGAGCTATTTTGAGTCTGCTTCTGGTTTTGGGGGTCTCATGATCCAATAATTGTTTTGTTTTCCTGTCAGGTTACAGATACAGAAGTGAAATGAGTAATGCAAGTTTACACTGGTGTGGCTGTGGCTGATTTTTCCACACACTCATAAATCTCTGGAATGAAACTCTGTTTCTGGGGCTCAGGATATGGGATCCCAAATCCAGGAACTACTTGGTTTATCTTGTTCTTGAGGGCCTTTGCTGTCTCTTCAGTGTGTGTTGATTTGCTCTTTGTTTAAAGACTGGTGTTATTGGGGTGGGGATGAAATGGGAAAGTGCAAAAATTGGAATCCACTTCACTCTTGGGGGTCCCAGTGTCTGTATGTCTGCAGGTTGCCAGATAGGTGAAGGCTCTGGCTGCAATTCCTGCAGCCTTCTGCTAGGGCGTCTGCCTCTCTTCCTTCATCAGTGCTGTGTTTATTAAAAAAAAAAAAAGGAGGGGGGTGGGGTGTGGAGGAAATGATACTGGCTCACATGACCTTACTTTTTTGTCTCTAGCTGACTAGCTCCTGGTCTAGTAGCTTTTGGCTCTCAAAACTTGCTGTCCTAAAGTGATCCTTTGAGTATCGAGTTCTTGGTCTCCAAGTAGAAATGTTAACAACCTTGTTAATCTCTATTGAATCTTTTCAATAGGTGTCCATTGCTACAATGGTTTTACATGTCACAATGTTATAATGCAGATCAATTCCATCTCTTGTGGAAGTAAATCCTCCAGACGGTCATGTCAGTTTCTTGTGAAAGATTTTGAATGTGAATATGCAGTCGTCTTAAAGTCTAGTGACATGAATGTTAGGATGATTATATGTGATAAACAGTGTAATTTGATTAATGGAAGCATGAAAATTCTTTTGCAACTCTTTCCATTTCAGATTATAACTGAAGGTGCAAAAGATGGAATTAGCTGCGGTAACTCATTAGCTGACCAAGCCTTTTTTGATTCCCTTTCTTCAAATACAGCTCAGACCAACTTTGCTGCAAAGAGCAGTAATCAGGTACGTCTCAGTTTTCAGGCACAGTGGGCTTGGCAAGTTTTGTTGACATAATTACTTCCGTTGTGAAGTACCGTGTTTGTGAACCCTTATAAAAGTGCAAAGTAATTGTGTTTTCCTTAGGGAACAGTTTTGTTGAATATTAATTGTGTGACTGTTTAGATACTAAATTTTCCAGCAATGACAGTATTCTGATAATTGCAGAAATGGAGCATTTTTATTCTTTCCAGTCTGCAGTCATAAATCCACGACTACCTCAATCTCTGTACCTCAGTTCTGTGTAAGTGCACTTTTGGCAAATTTACTTTATTTTTAAGTTACTTGCGTTAGTATGCTAACTATTTTAAGGAACCACAGCTTTTTTGTTGTTTGTTTGTTTTGCTGTATTGTTTTTTTTAATTTCTACTACAATTTGGTGGTCTATTCAGCATCAGCCAGAATGAATGAATATATCTCTTCAGAATTTGAATAAGAGTTGTTTCTTTGATTAAAAAAGATGGAATAAGTTCATGTCTTGTCCCAAGTCAGTTGGAGGAGAGGCTGATTGCAATTTTGCTGGAAGAATTTGGTTGTTTGTTTTGGGGTTTTTTTTTGTTTGTTTGTTTTTGTTTTTTCCCCATCTATTCATAGGTGTGTCTGTTTATTAAGCAGCAAGTTTTAGTTTCAGGTTAGGTATCTGAGGACATGTATTGTCTTAAGCACAAGCTGTTTATTACAGTCTACAGACTGCTCTGTGAGAACAGTTAAACATTTCGAAGTCCACAGCAGCATGCAAAGGTCTTTTGTGTTGAAAAGTGAATTTTTATTGTAGTAGCTGAGGGGACACACCTGGTTTGTGGGTCAGTTAAATATCAGTTACTAGTTTTCTTAACTGCAACTTGCACCACAGGAGTTTGGCACAAAGTATGATCTCTTGAAAACTGTACATGGGGCATTTTTGCATGGCAGTGAATGTAACAGTTCATTAATTGTACAGTGTTTGATTTGTGCTTCCTTGTTTTCAGCCCAACAACGCCACAATTGTAATTCTATGATCACGTACATAGTGAGAACTCCAGACCTCACTGTGACTGTCTCAATGTCTATAACTAATTTTGTTTTATTGATGTCCAGTTAATACTTAGGCTAAACATAGAATTCTTGAAATCCCTCATGAATCCCTCGTGTAAGACTGAGCCAAAAGCATTGATTATAGGTTCTTTTTCCCTTAGTAATGCTTAAAGTAATTTGAAGGTAGAGTGAGAACCTCATTTCTTCTGCTTGCTCTGTTATCCTTGCCCCAGTTTTTCCTCCTGTGGAGGTTCTAGCCAAACTTTACTTTTGGGGAAGCTTGAAATATTTGCAGCAGTTACTTCTGTCAAATCTCAATACTGTTTCTGTTTTGAAGGAAGAAAAATATAACTTAATTTGATCTAGGAATAATTACTTACTAAGACAATAAACACAGAATATTTTCAATGATAGTAGTGGTACCTATCAGAGCTTGATCTGTGCTTAACACAAGGTACATGTGCCTGGGGCAGGCAAGAAAAAAGGCTTTGCCTGTATAGGGGGTAAGATGAAAGTAAAGGTATCTACCTTATTCTAAATAATAGATAATCCAGTTATGGAAGTTGCATTTCTAGAGGAGGGAAAAGCTTGAAAATATGGTCCCTTTACAATACAGTTTACACTGGCAGTATACTGGCACTGTAATACACACAAATTGCAGTTTCTTCATAACAAGCTCTGGAAAGGAGTCGCATCAGGCAGACAGCTTGTATCTCATCTGTGTCAGTGCCTTGCTCTTATAAGGGTCCTGTTCATCTCCATTATCCTTCAAATACTGTGTCAGTCAGTTGGGAGAACCAGTGTATAGTAAAACTACACACGAATAGGAGAGCAAGAGAGGAAGGAGAAGAGTGTGCACCTGGATGTAGGCAAGGCCACAAACGCAAGAGGCGGGGGAAGCAGATTTCCTCAGACTAGTGTGCTTAGGTCTTTTGTTTTCCTCGTTTTCTTCATAGCAGGAACCATCCTGTTGTGTGGTCAAGATTTTGTCGTAAGTTATTTCCATTTTCTCAGGGTTTTTTTTTCCTTGTAACTGACTTTAACTGCTGTTTGGTTATATTTTCTAGAAAAACATCAGATTTTGATTTGAAGTCAGGTTTCTTCAGCTTCTGACATATCTGGTAGTTTATTCCAGTGGCTTATTGCTGATAGGAATTGAATTTGTGCACTAAGCATGCTGACTTCCACTTTTGGCTGTTAGGTCTTTCTCCCAGATCAGAGAGCTCGCTAGTGCATGGTATTTTCTCCTTGCAAAAATTCTATGGTTAATTGTCCTCTTGATTAAGGAATTCTATTTGTTGGCTCTGTCTGATGTAAGACACTTTTCCTGCCCTCAAAAAAAAAAAAAAAAGCTTTCTTCTTCAGTCTGTTTGATCTTGTGCCTAGTCTGTAAAATGTGTGAATTGTTCCTGTGTACACCACATGATGTCAATCAGATTTGATGTTCTGGTATTGAAAATAATATTGTGCTGGGAGTTTATACTGAGTTGCTCACTTCTGCATACTGATGTTTCTTTTAGACTGCTGCTTATAAGAATACGATCTTCTACTTTGTGGTATGACCCTTCTTCCTAGATGTATTACTCTGCATTTCGTTGTGCTAGCATTTAAATTGTTTTAACATGGGTTTGCTCAGGCACTTTGGATTAATCTGTGTTCAGATGACTATTGCAATCAATTGACTTTACTCTTTTGAAAAGTGCCTTAATGAGTGACTAAACAATGCAAAGAAAGCACTTCATCTTAAATGAAACCTGTGTTCAGGCTGTGGAGAGCAAAGAAAAATGACAGATTGTGTAAATGTAAAGCAAATTGATGTTGGACATGGTGTAGTGGCAGGACCAAAATGTTCATGGATGCTTTCTGGTGGACTGAACAGCAAATAGCAGCATTCCTGTATGCTGACATTTTATGCTACATATTATATTAAATAGTAACAGGGAGGGGTGCAAGTTTATTACAAGAAGATTTCAAAAAAGCACCTCTTAAAAAACAGGATGTTTGGGGATTTTTGTGCTACTCCTATAATGAAGAAATTTTTTTTTGTAAACATTGTCAATTCAACATACATGTGATTATACAACACCACTACTCCCCAATTTCTCTAAGTCAAAAAATGTCTTAATTCTTAGAATTTCTTCCATTCTAAAAGTAAGTTAAAAATAAACAGGTGGCTGCACAGTCTTTCAGTACAAAGCCTTATTAAAAATAATAAATCTGGTTGAGTTGAAATGTTTTGAGTGTGGGGTTTTGTTGGCTTTCTGTAAGAGACCAGCTAAGCCACAGTGTTGTGATTGACTGGAGAGCTGCACAAAGGCAAACCTAATAAAGTTTAACAAGGGTAAGTGTAGAGTCCTACTCCTGGGGAGGATCACAATGCACTGGTACAGGTTAGGGGTAGACCTGCTGGAAAAGGTTCACAATGCACTGGTACAGGTTGGGGGTAGACCTGCTGAAAGGCAGCTCCATGAAGAAGGACCTTGGTGACCTGGTGGGATGTGTCCTGGTTATCCATGGGACAGCAATGTGCCCTTATGGCCAAGAAGGCAAATGGTATCCTGGGGTGCACGAAGAAAAGTGTGTCTAACAGGTTGAGGGAGGTTCTCCTCCCCCTCTGCTCTGCACTAGTGAGGCCACATCTGGACTATTGTGTTCAGTTCTGGTCTTCCCAGTTAGAGACAGTGAAATGCTAGAGGGAGCTCAACAGAGAGGTATGAAGATGATTAAGGGACTGTTACATCCCTCCTATGAGGAAAGGCTGAGATAGCCTGGAAAAGAGAAGACTGAGAGGGGATCTTACTGATGTTTACAAATATCTGAAGGGTGGGTATCAAGTAGAAGAGGCCAGTCTCTTTTCAGTAGTGCCCTGTGATAGGACAAGGGGCAATGGTAGCAAGCTGAAACACAGGAAGTTCCACCTCAACACAAGGAAAAGCTTCTTTACCATGAGAGTGATGGAGCCCTGTAACAGGCTGCCCAGAGAGGTTGTGGAATCTTCTTCTCTGGAAACTTCCAAGAACAGCCTGGATCTGTTCCTGTGTGGCCTGCCCTAGGTGTTCCCGCTCTGTCAGGGTTTGGACTCTATGATCTCCAGAGGTCTCTTCCAACGCATATGATTCTATGATTTAATCCCAGCAGACAGCTCAGCCCCATCCAGCCACTCACTCACTCTTCCCCAGCTGGTTAGGGGAGAGAATCAGAAGGGTTTAAGTGCGGAAGCTCATGGGCTGGGAGAGGACAACAAGGGTCATGAAGGGACAAGAGCACAAGTTCTATGAGGAATGGCTGAGGGAGCTGGGGCTGTTTAGTCTGGAGAAGAGGAGGCTGAGAGGACACCTTATCGCTTCCTACAACTACCTGAAAGGAGGATGGAGTGAGGAGGACAGCCTCTTCTCCCTGGTGATGTGTGACAGGACCAGAGGGAATGGATGCAAGGTGTGCCAGGAGAGGTTTAGGCTGGGTATTAGGAAACATTTCTTCACCAGAAGGGTGATCAAACATTGGAATGGTCTACCCAGGGCAGTGGTGAAGTCATTAAATGGTGGGTGGACCTGGTGCTTAGGGACATGGTTTAGTGGAGAGCTTGCAGTGTTGGGCTGAAGGTTGGACTAGTATTGAAGATGTATAAATAAAATTAGAGTGGAGTACTGCTTGTCTGTTTCAGGGTGGAAGTGGATCACCAGCTGTGTGGATTAAACAGCTGTGGATATGGCTTCACAGTATTTTAGCAACAAAAATAGGTCTTGTAGCTGACCATAAGTTGCTTTTGTAGAGGAGTTTGTTCCCTTTTCTTGACACTGATTCTGTAATCACTGCCAAGTCTACTTCTGTGTAAAGATGACTATCCAGCTCTTCTTAGTTCTGGATCAAATAAGTATCCTGAGAGTTTGCAATTTTTGTGAATTTCACTTTTGTTAGTTAATTCCAGTGTGACTTTAGTGAATCCACATGTTTTGTATCTTCAGTTATGCTGTGGGCAGAGCAGCAAGGCCTTGTGCATAGATAAAGGAAGCAACTAACAGAAACCTCTCATGTTTGTATTTATCCAGTGGTAAGTGTGAAATCACTCAGGATAATTTCTCCCTGGGTAGAAGAAAGATAAGAAAGATAAGCTACTGTGCAGTTGTCGAAGGATATCAAAATAAACAGACTGTCTTATGGGTAGATAAACCCTTTTCCTTCAGAAAACTGTAAACGGGAACTTCTGTATGGGCAGGATGAATAAATAGTAGTGAAAACATGTTGTTAGGTGTGCAGCAGCAGAGGCAACTCTTAAATTACCTGTTGTGTAGACAAATGTTGAACGTGTGTGAGCAGGATACTAAAGAAGCTATTCCCAGAACTTTACTTTGTGTCTTTCCAGTTTTTGCAACTTAGTGCTAGAAATGCAAATTGTCATTGTTAAATTGGCATAGCATAAATCCCCCCAGTAAATGCTATGATTGAAGAAAATATAGTGCTCTTATTAAGAGTTCACTATTTATATGGAAATTTTGACATGTATGTTATTGCATTCCTCTAACGGCACTTCCATTCTCTGGCATTACTGTGCGCGCAGTGAAGCGGAGGTATTGTCATGGGAAATGTGACTCACCTTTGATTGAGTCCAGTTTGTCTTGTTAAACCAGGATGCTATATTGCCTTAAAATATGCAGGTAAGTTCACTTTGGAGTTACACTTGCAATTGTTTGTGGATTTTGGAAATTACTGTTTCCTTGACTAATAAACCCTAACTGCATAAATGTGTAGGTGTTCTGTGTGCGTAAGTCATGTCTAGAAGGGTGCAGTGCAAAAGGTGTCTAAAAAGAAGCACAAGCAGAACTGCTGGGTTAGAACTGTTAAACCCCAGAGTGTTTTATGCTAGTTTGGCTTTCATGATCAGTAACATAGTTCCTGTTACAGATAATGATACTAGAACATCCTCCAATGTGTGTAATTTGAAATCAACTCCCTCCCCCCCCCCCCCCAATCTCAATCATAATATTGTATTCAGAATAGCAACGGGAATTTGCTACCAATTCTTGTTTAACTGAAGGCAGGCAGTGACTTCCATACACTACTGGAAACAGTGGCTTACTGGCTTTGAAATTAATCCCAATCACATATTTAACTGTCCAATGTATGGCAGTGATTGCACCAATTCCAATTGTGGAATTGTGTTATGCATTTTTTTTTCCCCCTTAATGGGCATCCCAGTAGAACACAAAGGCTCAGGCAGCAAGTTGTTAAACTCTAGCACTGCGATTGCTCCTCACCTTCATATGCTCCCATACCCTCAGGCAAAATATGACTACTGAAATAGTTTTCCACAGTTTACAGGGTTTGCATGCTCTTTTTCTTGTAGCTTTATTTTAATTTGATTTCTTATTTCATGAGGTAGCCTTGTGGTCTAGTAATTTGGCATCAAATATATAAAGAATAACTTGATAGTGGTGAAAATCTTCTCAGTTATCCTATGAGTGCTTGCACACTCACAGTGGCATGCATGTGTTGCACCATCTACTTCACCACAGCAGGGGATTTACTGCAGTATCTAGTTTCCTTCCTGAATTTTTTTTTAGTTCATTGTTCACTGAGCACTTATTTTAAGGTGGAGTCATGGGTGTTTGTAATTGAAAGTGGTAAGCTGAAAAGCCTTAGCCAGTAATACTTTTCAACTCCTCCAAAACAAGAAAAGCAACAAGGAAAATCCCTGTCCTCTGTTCCCAATCAAAAACTGAGAGTGCCTTTTCCAAATCTAGTCTTGTTTGATCTTTGTGGCCTGATGTACTGGCATGTCTAGAGAACATCAGAGGGGAACAGGGAGTCTTTCTTCTGTTCCTGGCATTGCTTTTACTGCTACCTGGAAAACTGAAATTTCTCATCTGTGTTTCAAGAAGAAACCATTAGGGAGTGAAATCAGCTCAATAGAAAACAAGGATATAAAGAGGTGACTTGGTTGCCATTTACACGTGTGAGCGATGAAAACAGAAGCTCGAAAAACCTCCATTGAACAAATTTATATAGGCTTTTTAGTGGTTAAGAGTTTAAGAAAAAAAAAATCTCTTAACATATTAAAGTTTACTTTTTAAATTAAACAGTAAGGGTAAGGGCTCTTCCCCTCCCCCCCCCATCTCATCACTGAGTATTCTTTACTAGAGTCTAAATTATGTATTTTTCTAAAAGACCATTTTGTACTTCAAACATGCGGTTTTGAGGGCTAAATCAGGAGTTAATAGGTGGAAATCCTGTGTGCCTGTGCTGTGCAGAAGCAGTGCAGCCTTTGGTCCACTTTTGCTGAGAATTACCTCACAGGTAAGGAAATGAGATTGGAAGTGGGGAATAAAAGCCAAAAAACTAACTGCTCTGCTCTTCATGATAGTAACCAATCTTCTGCTGGTGGTTTGATTTTTTTTTTTTTTTTTTTTTTTTTTTTTTTTTTTTTTTTTTTTTTTTTTTTTTT